>OZ012735.1:622494552-622791970 GCA_963859935.3 Lathyrus sativus | reverse complement strand
AGAGAGAGAGAGAGAGAGAGAGAGAGAGAGAGAGAGAGAGAGAGAGGAGAGAGAGAGAGAGAGAGAGAGAGAGAGAGAGAGAGATGAGAGAGAGAGAGAGAGAGAGAGAGAGAGAGAGAGAGAGAGAGAGAGAGAGAGAGAGAGAGAGAGAGAGAGAGATGAGAGAGAGAGAGAGAGAGAGAGAGAGAGAGAGAGAGAGAGAGAGAGAGAGAGAGAGAGAGAGTAGAGAGAGAGAGAGAGAGAGAGAGAGAGAGAGAGAGAGAGGGAGAGAGAGAGAGAGAGAGAGTATCTATTTATATACAACTAAGTGACTTGTATACTAAATAACTAATATAACAAACCCTAATCAACTTGGACTTGAGTTACATAACATGGATTATACTCTTAACATACCCCTTATAATTCAAGTTATTAAGCACTAGCTAATCATAATTGATCTGAAATATTTCTAAGTCCTTTCTCAAGAATCAGTTGATCTTCAGTCATTTGGTGAAATGTTGGTCAACTGTGCTTCACTCGAGCAATATCTCACTTCAAGTTCACCCTGTTTACCTTATCCCTTAGGAAATGAAACCTAGCCTCAATGTGTTTTATTCTCCCATGCTAAACTGGATTCTTTGCAAGATTAATGACTGACTTGTTATCGATCTGCAGCACCAGAGGTTTCTTCGCTTTGACCTCCATCTCTTCCAACACAAATCTGATCCAAATTTCTTAACACACATCATAGGACCTTGTTATATATTCAGCCTCACACGATGATAATGCCGCCACAGGTTTCTTTTTCGAGCACTATGAGATTGATTCACTAAATACTTGAAAGAAATAACTAGTTTTTCTTCTTCAATCTTCCTTATCTTTACACTAATCATCATTTAAATATCAAGTAATCTGAGCTTCTTTACTTTTAGAATCTCGTGGAAATAGAGTTCCATAGTTTGATGATCCTTTTAAGTATCCCAGGATCCTTCTTGCAGCCTTCATGTGTGACACCCTAGTTCATCCATGTATATGCCCACTAATGCGACTGAGAAACCTATATCAGGTCTGCCATTGCACACATACCTCAGATATCCTACAATTTGTTTGAACAAAGTAGCGTCGACCTTGTCTTCCTCTCCATATTTATCCAATTTCAGTTTTGGTTCGACGGGTGAGGATGCAGGATTAGAGTCTTTCATCTTGAATCTCTTGAGTATCTCTTTCACATAATTTCTTTGATGTAGCACCATACCTTACTTTGACATTTGAAATCCATGCCAATGAAATAAAACAACTTTCCCAAATCTGACATTTCAAATTCCTTCTTCATTGTCTCTTTATACTTCGACAAGTTCTCTAAGCTATTTCCAGTTACTAGCAAGTCATTAACATATTATAAGATGATTGTTATATCTTGTGCCACAACCTGAACACATACACCATACTCATACTTGCATTTGGTGAATCCTAATTCAACCGAGTATGAGTCGATTTTCTTGTTTCATGCCATAGGTGGCTGCTTAAGGTCATAGAGCACTTTGTGTAACCTGTATACTTTCCTTGCTTCCTCCTATATCACAAACTCAAGAGGTTGTGTAACATATACCTTTTCATCTAGAGAACCATCAAAAAATTTGAGTTTACATCTAAGTGAAATGTTGACCAATCTTGCTTACATGCGAAGGCTACCACCAATCCAACAATCTCCAATCTTGCTACTGGTGCATATACTTCAGAGTAGTCGAGTGCTGCTCTCTGAAGAAATCCACAAGCTACTAACCTCGCCTTACTTTTACCATACATATATTTAATTTCCTTAAAAAAATACCCTTTTTTGGATTTGTTATAGTTCTTATCTGCAACAAAACTTGACTTGGACTTTTTTTAGCTTAATTGCAACTATCGGTTCCCCTTATTATAATATTTTTTGTCCTCCCCATTTTTAAAATCATTTTTTGTAGTCCCTATATTTTATTTTATTATTTTGAAAATTTTAGCCCCCTTGTAAATCTGAGAGCATTTTTTAATGACATGGCAAGTGTCGCGACAGGAAAAACATTTGAGATTAAGCTTTCGATTAACTTAACTCATAAAAGCAAGAGTCGTCACCAAACTTTATTGTTTCCAAAGGGAATGGGAAAAGAACGAATAAAACCCACATAAATTTTAAAACAAAACTAATAAAACAAAGAGGTAAGGGTACGGGGGTTGGTTATGCAAAAGGGAGGGGGGTTATCACCCTTCACATCTATAGTACTCTATAGGAAACTCTTGAAAATACGTGTTTAGCTAAAAAAAGGTGTTATTTGCAAAAGATTGGGGATATGAGAAAAGAAATGATTTTAAAGATTTTTGTTTGACAAGAATTCTTGAGCCTCGTGCCTACGTACCAACAAAGTGAAATGGAGGATCAAAACCTCGTAGTTCATGATAAAAATAACAAAAGTGTTTGTTTTGATTGATTTTAAATGAATATACATTTTGTCATATTCGAGTGGAAACTCAACTTACTATCCACAATTAATGAGGAAGGAGCATTTCCATCATCTTGAGATGGAGAATTTTTGCTTGCATTGAAATTAACAAGTCTATCACTCAACATCTAAGTGGAAAATGTCATCACTTCTCTACATTATTGTGGAAGTATAGGAGTTGCATCACTACAAGAACACAACTAATGTATGTCCTTAAGAAAATGTTTAAAAGGGAAAGGTGCACAAAGGCACAAAGGCACAAAGTATTTGAATGAGTTTTGTGTTTTTTAAGTCTTTTGAGATTGTTTTGATATGCTTAATATGTCTTAACATTTATTTAAGAATAAGTTTTGAAAATTACTTGACAAAGTCAAGGTTTATTGAGAAAGTGGTTCAAGATGAAGATTTTCATAAAGTAAATAGAAAGAAATAAATTGTCTCATTGTAAGGTAGCCAAGAGGAAGCCATCCGTGTGCATTGTGAACTAACCAAGATATAGCAAGCATCAGACAAGAGTCAAAACCAACATTTCATTCTCTTTGGGTTAAAGCCACAAGCAACAAGTAAGCATAGGATAAGACATGCATCAGATGAAAGAAGAACTTAAGCCATAAGGTCAAGGCTATGTATTAGAGTCAAGTCTTCAAAAGTCAACCAAAGGTCTCAAGTATCAGATGACTGAACCAAAGTCTCAGAATAATCCAATAGCATAGGGAAAAGTAAGCAAAGTCCATAGGTTCAAAAGTCAAACTCCAAGTCAAGCTAAGGATAATGACCATTAGTCCAAATATCAGAGAACCAAAATTTTTAGGGTTTTCCTTTATTAATGTCTTTAAAAAGCCAAAGAAAATTCCCAAGTGGATAAAGGAAAAAGAAGCATAAACATAAAGAATATGAAATGTAATGCTCAAAATAAAGACATAAAAAATAAAGAGTAAGAAATAAAAGGCATGAAATAAAAGTAAATAAATAAAAGTGCATAAAGTAAGTTAGCACAATAATAATATTAGTATTGATGTTAGAGTTAATGAATCGACTCAGGACCAATTTAGCGCTATGTTAAGCAATCGTAGCACAATCTATTAGGAAGATCATACAATGAGAGGTCGGTCAATAACAATTTATGTACCATACATGTTAGATTATGATAGAAACCATACTCCTAAAACATGTAGCACAAGTAAAAACCAAGGAGCGATCAACCACTAAGGCAAGAAGATTGGTTCATTACATCAATCATTCTTCATGATAACTTAGGACAAACTTATGCATCAATCCAAAGTACCTCAAATGATCCATGATCAATTGGAAGATAGATTTGAAATGATGAAATTTTATCAAGTACAATCCAAACTTCATGAACAAGATGGACTCTAAATCATCCAATTGATCCAGAGAAGAAAAGAAGAAAGAGATGGAGATAGAGAGGGACAAGAACCCAAATTAAACCATAACTTTGATCAAATTATCATCAAGCTCTTGAAAACCCAAGATTCATTGGTATTAATGAAACTTATGATCAAAAGGTCATGATCTAAGGCACCAGAAGTCAAACACAATATAAAATGGCAAAAGGAATTAAAATAAAGCATTAATCAATTTTAAATGATTTTTTAAAATGGAAAATAAAATGCAAAATGCAAATGAAGAATCTTAACATCAAACAAAAGCTCAATAAAATCATGAAAACTTATAAACAAGTCAAGAAACACATAATAATTTTTTTGAGATTTTTTAACGCATGGAAAATATTTTTAAACAAATTAAAATGCATGAAATATGAGAAAATTAAAAGAAAATGTCAAACACAAAATAAAATTGTGAAAAACTTACACAAGGTGTAAAATAATAGAAAATAATTTTGTGATTTTTTTGGTATTTTTTGGATGAAAATCTAATTTAAAATGAATTTTATAAAGGAAAATCAAATAAAATAAAAATAAAACAAATAACAGAAATGAGAAAAAACGTGGACCATCAGATCTAAGTCACTTATGCTAGGTAAGCACATCAAGAGGTCCAGATCTAAGGTGTATGGGTGGAGTTTAAGTGAAATAATACATCAAATCAGATTTGAAACAAACAACCTCAGGTCACCGCATCTGCACCTCCAGTCATCTTCTCTGGCGAGCTGCTCATTGGAGTTTGGAATTTGGTTAGCTCAAGGCATGAAACCAACGTCATTGTAACCGTATCATCAGTGTGAATCCAACCACATACTCTATTTCCATTTATTGGAACTGAGCATTGAGAATTTGAGAAAAACTCAGTGAAAATAAAAACATAAAAAGTAAAATTAAATGTCAGATATGATCAACCAAAACAAGATAAGTTAGGGGAAAGAATCAGAGAGTAGCAAGCTATATTCGTGGTAACTTGTTTAAGTTTAAATTGTGCTCAGAACTACCTTGTCCAAATAATGATCGGAGGTGCTGAAAGAGTGACTTGGTTAGAGCACTTTTAGAAGGTCTTAGAGCTTGTTTTTGTTGTTATAGCTTCAAAGGATGGCGAAGGTGCTGATGGAATTAAGAAATGAAGTTGAAATATCTTAGAATTTTAAATCGATATTTGAAAATTTTAGTGAAAAGTGTGAGCGCAGGCAGAGTTTTCAGGGGCTTTCTAAGCTTGGTTTTGAGGGGCAAATGAAGGATATATTTAAAGCGGAGGTGAATGAAGCTCATACGTGTGAAAATTGGTTACAAAACCCTGTGAAATCATGAGCATGAAGTGTGTAACCAAAATTTAATGGAAAGTGTGAAGGTGAGAAAAATACACAAGAAGAGGGGTTGAATGGTGTTTGCAAAATTCTTTTTACTTCTGAACCAGAGTTTAGATTCTAAAACATAGTTTAGAACCTGATGCTAAGTGCAGCAAAAAATGAAATAGAAGCAAATAAAAATAGCAAAGAACATACAACAGTTATCCTGGTTCCTCTCCAACTGAGAGCACTCCAGTCCCATTGTCCAAAATAGATTTTCACTATAATAAACGTGATTAAAACTGCTTATACTTACAACTATAAGACTTTTCATGCTTAAACCTACAATAGAAAACTCCTTGCTCAACCAGCGCCTGATCAAGACTTCTCTGCTTAGATCCTCAGATCCTAAGACTTTCTTTGCTTAAAACCACCCTGGGTTCAAGACTTCCTTGCTCATACACTCTGCCTAAGACTTCTCTGCATAGACCTCTGTCTAGACTTCACTGCTCAAGCCCACGACAAGAGAGTTTTATCTAAACTCACTATTTAGAAAATGAATAACTTACAACAACACTTGATTAACAATCAGAGGCGTTCAAATATTGTACAACACACTTTTACACAAAGAATTCTTAACTATACAAGAATAAGAACACTTTAACAAATTAGCCTTTCTTGAGTTGAATGTAGTGCGTAAGTATCTCAGTTGTAGTTGTAGCATTATTTCTTGAGTTAATCTTCCAATCTTTTACTCCTTTTATAGCTGAAGAAATATAGTTGTTGAATATTTACAACGACTATAATCAGATCAAATCTTCTAGTACATATTCTTTTCCAAGAAGTTAGATGTAGGAACTCGTAGTCAAGGAATTATCCATAGAATAAAGTCTTTGTCCAGAGAACATTTCCATGATACAAGTACAATACAATCTTTTGAAGATAATGTCAACATATCTCGAGTCTCGTGTTAGCAGAGCTTATGTTGACACTACTTAGTTTCAGAGGCAGCCATAGCACGCTTCTGGTTCTTAAGTGTACTAGCAGTAACTTTCTGATCAGACTCAGTCACGAGTGTATAATCACAACCGAACCAAAGCTACTTCTATGTCAGAACCAGTTACGTCAAATAAATACAATTCTAAACACACAAACCAACTAGTTAAAAATCCTAATTATTTTTCAAATAGTTTTTTTTATCATCAAAACCTTAGAGGATATATGGTAAAAACAAATTTTGTCTCAACAATCTCCCTCTTTTTGATGATGACAATCTTATGTATTTTAAAAAACAATCAGTAGTAGATTAGTTACTTAACAACTTTCAGGGTCTGAGGTTTTGTAAGCTCCCCCTGTGTCAGACAGTCTTAGAGGTGAGGTTTGTAAGCACCCCATGAGTCCTATATGTGAAGTCTAAGAGGTGAGGTTTGTAAGCCCCCTATATAAAATAATTAGATCCACTCCAAGAGGAATACTCAATAATCAGTAATAGGTTGGTTATTCAACAACTCTCAGGGTCCGAGGTTTGTAAGCTCCCCATGTGTCAGACAGTCTTAGAGGTGAGGTTTGTAAGCTCCCCATGTGTCAGACAGTCTTAGAGGCGAGGTTTGTAAGCTCCCCTGAGTCATATTTGCGAAGTTTAAGAGGTGATATTTGTAAGCTCTCCTCTATATAGAATAAATAGATCCATTCAAAGAGAAAGTTTTGTAAGATCCCCCAGTATGTAGTAAATAAATCGACTCCTATATTAATCTAAAAGAATACTTAATCTATTCTCCCCTTTTGTCATCAACAAAAATAAACAAAAAAGAAAGAGTAAACTTTAACAATTAATAATGGTTTATGAACAATTCATAGTTGAACTCCAGTCAGGAACAAGTTTTTCAATCAGTCCCAACTTGTTGCATATGAGCAATAACACCTTGTAGATCAAAAATCACAAAAAGAACCCTACCAAAAGGAATGAGAAAAGATAGCTCCTCACAAGACCCAAGGATCTCTTCTTTCTGATAATTGAACATAGACAGAGGTAGATTAATTTTAGTTCTATAGACTAGGAACAGAGTGAAGTGTTTATCGTCAGAAGAAAGCCATCTTGTCCCCTTTCCTCTAAGCCTTACAGTGGTCCCCATAATTTGGTACCATACTTTTGCCATATGAGTAAGAGTAGAAGGACTTTCAGTAGGGGCCTCTACTACCATAGATGTTGTGCATAAGGTTCATACATCTATTGTTATTTATGTAGATTTTAACAGTAACTCCATCCTCCTCACAGTTTATTGTGTGAGAGATAATTTTAGAGTTGATCACAACACGAACACCATATACAACAGATAGAATCGACAATCATCTAGCTCATTCTGATGAACATGAGCATTTACCTAAAAATCTTTCACAAGAACTGGATAGATAGGTCCATTAAGCATTGCAAAATATCCACCCTATTTCTGGAAATAGATATCTCCAATTATCTATGAAAGATTACTCGTCGTCAAATACCTTCATAGAATAGAAGTATTCATTGAAATAGCCTGATTCCTTCAAAATATATCTAGATCGTAGATCTTCCTTTAAACATTTTTTAATACATTTTAAGAAGGAAATTTTAGTGATTTACAAGATTATCTTATACAGAAGATAGCGCATAAAATATGAAGAATACATGGATAATAACATAACACATAAAATTCTAATTTATAAGCAAGTATGTTCCAAATGTTTGGACGATTATGAGTCTGAATAAAAATGAATCAGAACCTTTGTTAGTACACTCCTTTTAAGAGCCAAATTTAGAGCATATTTTGAAATCAAAGTGATAGACAAATGCCAAGGTAGGGAAACTATCACTATTTCAAAAAGTTGTTAGGTATTGGTGTGTAGGACAAATTTTCTTATTTTATCAGAGCTCAGGATTAATCCAACAGTTAATTCAAAGCACGTAGCATAGAATTAAACTTTTATTTTTGCTTTAAATAAAGCAAACAATGATGAAAGAGATCTTATACACTCTAATCAAGGCTTATAGACCAAATCTTGGAGAAATTTCATTTTTTTATTAAATTCAACTGAGCTCCATTGATGTTTCTTAATAAAATCGAATATGGCAACAACTATGGGTTTTGAAAATATATCAGCCCATTGATGTTTAGAATGAATATACTGAATATCTATTACACCCTTCTGAACATAGTCTCTAATAAAATGGTGCTTAATTTCAATATGCTTAGTTTTGGAATGTTGAATTGGATTCTTTGTTAGACATATGGCAGCAGTGTTATCATAAAGGATAGGAATATTGTTTCCACAAATCTGATAATTTTCAAGTTGATATTTCATTCATAGTAGTTGAGTGCAACAGTTAGCCGCTGAAATGTAATATTCTTCTACTGTAGACAGAGTAATAGTTTACCTGTCTTTTACTACCCCAGAAGGGTGAAGTTTTCACCTATGAATTGACAGGTTCCGCTGTGGATTTCCTTTCAATTTTATCTCCAGCATAGTCAGCATCATAGAATCCAATCAACTTGTAATCTGTGGATTTCTTATAAAGAAGTCCAAGACTAGTTGTTCCTTTCAGATACCTAAAGATCCTTTTAACATCAGTTAAATGAGTTTCTCTAGGATCTGCTTGGAATCTTACACACAGGTAGACGATAAATAGAATATTTGGACCGAAAGTAGTGAGATAGAGTAAGGAACCTATCATACCTCGGTATTTGGTTGAATTGAATTTATCATTGCATTCTTCATCTTCAAGTTGCAGGTGGATGAATAGGAGTTGACATTACTTTGCATTCATCAAGATTAAACTTTTTCAAGAGCTCTCTTGTGTACTTAGAGTGATGAATGTATATACCTTCTTCCTTTTGATTAATTTGAATTCCAAGAAGTATTTCAATTCTCCCATCATGCTCATCTCAAATTCTGCCAGCATAATTTTTAGAAAGTTCTTGATAAAGAGATGCATTAGTGAAACCAAAAAATTATGTCATCAACATAGATTTGAACAATCAAGATTTCTTCTTCAAGAGTTTTCCTAAACAGTGTAATGTCAACCTTTCCTTTAGCAAAACCATTCTAAATCAAGAAATTACTATGTCTCTCATACTATGCTCTAGGAGCTTGTTTGATCCCATAAAGTGATTTCTTGAGCTTGTAGATGAATTCTAGATGTTTTGGATCTTCAAATCCTGGAGGTTGATTGACATACACTTCTTCAGTAATAACTTTGTTTATAAAAATACTTTTCACGTCCATCTGATAGATTACATTGTCATGGTTGGTGGCATAAGAGAGAAGAAGCCTTATAACTTCTAACCTTGCTAAAGGATTAAAGGTTTCAAAGAAGTCAATTCCTTCTTGCTGACTATAGCCTTGAGTTACAAGTCTGGCTTTGTTTCTAACGACTTCTCCATGTTCGTTAAGCTTGTTTCTGAAGACCCACTCGGTCCCAATGATGTTTTTATTTTGTAGTCTTAGAACAAGATCCCACACATAATTTTCTTGAAACTGATTTAGTTCATCTTGCATAGCCATGATCCAACCATTATCTGATAATGCATTATCAATAGAAGTAGAATCTGTCAAATGAAATAAGTCCAAGCAATGATTGATCATTTTAGAAAGTAGATATGGTTCTTAATGGCTCGTCATTATTTCCAATGATTTACCCTTCTGGATGAAATGCTTTATATTTAAATGGTCTCTTTAGTGGAGAAGAGGCTTCAGTATTATTTTGAGCAATCATCGAATCAGTAGCAATGGGACCAGTTAGTGTAACTTCAGTTTCTGGAACATCTGGTAACCCTTCAATAATAGTAATAGATTCTGAAATATCATCATCTATACTATTTTCCTTTAGGACACATACCACAAGTTGTTCTTCAGAGTTCTGAATACATATAGAACTATCATTTTGAACTAAGGACTTTGACTTTTCATGGTTAGGTATTTTGTCATCAAACTTAATGTGCATAGACTCTTCAACCGATCTGGTTTTTGAGTTGTACACTTTGTATGCTTTTGAGCTTTCAGAGTATCCCAAGAAGATACCCTTTTGAGCTTTAGCATCAAATTTATTTAGGTAGAACTTATTATTCAAGATATAACAGGTAAACCAAATTGATGAAAATAAGAGATTCTTGGCCTTATCTCTTTAAACAACTCATACGATGTTTTATTCAGAATTGGTCTGATATAGATCCTGTCTGAATATAACTAGTAGTATTAACCGCTTCTGCCCACAAGTACTTATGAGTTTATTTTCATGAATCAATGTGCTTTCCATTTCTTGCAAAGATCTGCTCTTTTATTTCTACAACCCCATTTTGTTGTGTTGTGGAGTTCTAGGAGAATAGAACTCATGGATAATTCCATATCTTTCACAAAAAGACTCAAATGACTCATTTTCAAATTCTCCCCTATGGTCACTTCTGACTTTTAAAATCTTTACTTTCATTTCATATTGTACTTGTATGTAGAAGGAGCTAAATACTTCATATGTTTCATCTTTAGATTGAAGAAATTTTACCCAAGTCCATCTTCTAAAATCATCAACAATGATCAAACCATATTTCTTCCCACTAATTGAAGCAATCCCAATAAGACCATGTAGCACCATAAAATTTTCCTCAATGTTTTTGGTTTACTGACTTATGTTTCTCTGCATTTTTTCATTTATGCATATCATTGCATTGGCTCTCGGGACATGGGGTCAAGGTTTTTCATGGCTTAGGGTTCCTTTACATTGCAAATGTTTACATTGCACAACAACCAAGTTCCCAATTTTATTTTTATTCAGCAGGTTATTTTTAGCACAGGAGACAGGTCACATGATATCTCAGGCATTTTCACAGTTATAATGTCAAAGGACAAGTTTCAGAGGCTTAACATGGCTCAAAACGGGCAAATGTGCAAGTTTCCCTCCAAATGGCGCTATTTTTGAAAATTTTTGAGTGGTTAATCGATTAATTATTTTGCACTAGCAAATGGTTAATCGATTAGCCAAAGGAAAATTTTCCCAGTAACGTGCATTTTCAATGCTGCCACTTTTGGGGTCTATTTTGATCACTTGTGAATTTGATTTTACACCAAAAGAAGGATCTAGAATCACTCTAAATTTGGATTAACTTTCAAAATCAATTCAAATTCTCTCCAATTTTCCATTCCTAATCCCATTCCAATTTTTATAACCTCACTCCAAACCATAATTCTACTCCTAACCAAGAGCCTATTTAAGTGAATTTGCTCCAAACCTCACCATTCACCCTCACAATTTCAGATTTCACACTCATTCTTGAGAATTTTCTCTCAAAATCCTCTCAACTTTTTTACGCTAAAAAACCCCTCCATTAAAGCTCTTTTCACTTGATTTCTTTGATTCTTCATTGGAATCATTGAATTCTAGAGCTAAACATCTATCATCCATCCCCATTATCTTCAATTCGTCACTTGATTTTCGTTTGGATTTGGATCTGATCTTGGAAGAAAGTTTATAAGTGATTCTTGGATAAATTTTGGCTTATTTTGGCTTGTTCTTCACTTCTTTTACAAGAAAGCTCTTGGATCTTGAAGATTTCTTGGGTTTCTAGCTTGGATCTATCAATTTACAGTGAATCAACACTTACCAAAGCAAATCTCAGCTTTGAAGGTTGGTTAATTCTAGATCCATTCTTGTTTTGAGTTTATTTGAATAATCACAATGTAAATCTTCAAGTTTTGATTAATTTTGGTGATTTTAATCTTTGTGATTTGTGATCTCAATGCTTGATTAAGTTTGATTGATGTTTGATCACTGATTTTTTGTGTTGAATTCGTGCATAATTGATTACATGATCACTTAGATGATTGCACATTGAATTAATTGCTGAAAATGCTTTTGAGTTGCTGTTTTTCTGCTTCTGGTGCAGTTTTAATCGATTAACCAGTTCAATTTCTGAAAAATTTTATTTGTTAATCCATTAACCAGTTTGCACTAGCAAATGGTTAACCGATTAACACTGGACCAAAATGTGATTTTTGGTTTTTTTCAAGCATGTTTTGATTTCTCTCCACCTCCAACCTTCATGGATTGATATGATATATTTGTATGGACGCTTTTTTGACTTGTTTCATCATGCTTGATTGTTTGATCTCGATCTTTTAACGCGCAACTTTTGGTTTCCCTTTGAATGTGCAACATGTTCATGTTATTTGATTGATGTGATGTGTTGCACCCTAAAATTTGACCAACAATTATTTATTCATTGAGTGTTTGAAAGTTGATAACTTCATCAGACAGTTCAAGAGATCCTCAGAGAAGTGGGTTGAAACCAGGGTTGTGTGCTTCATAGCTTGAGAGTTGTGGGTGCCCCTCAGATGATTCTGAGACTTTGAGAGTGAACTTGAAGCCTTGAGAAAGCTTATGAGATGTCTTGAAAGCCATCATGAAGCCCAGAGAAGTCATTGTGCAAGAGTTCAGAAGATTCAACCATGAATGGTAGAATTAGGGTTTTGACTGGGTCAACCCTAGGATAACTGAAGATTTGGAGAAGGTTGAGACCTAATCCAAGGGCCAGGAGATCATGGAATGATATATAGAGATGTTATAAAGATGATTCCTAGACCAACTCATCATGATTGAAGGGTTTGAGAAGTTTTGAGTTAGGGTTTCTGAGGATTGTCAGTGAAAAAACCCTAGTTTGATCCCTATTTTCCAGGCAGTTTTAGCTCTAGATGTGATTGATATCTCATCTTCCCCACAACATGAATGTTGTAGAGCTTGTTCTTAGCTTTAATTTGAGTGGTGGAAGTCCTTGACAGGAGTTACAGAGCTCAAGTTATGGTTTGGACAAATTACAGGTCAGCAGAGGTGTGTGAATCTGGGTCCTTGAAAGTCACCCAACTTGCAGACAACTTTTGCCCTAGTAGGAGGATTCCTATGATTTCTTGGTCAACATGAATGTTGGATAGCATCTTCTTAGCTTTAATTTGAGTGGTAGAAGTCCTTGATAGGATTTGTGGAACTCAACTTATGGTTTGAACAAGGCAGGGGTATTTTGGTCATTTGTCAGTTATAGGTCATTTTATCAAATGCCTAAAACTCCTATTTCCAAGCCTCAAATGGAAAAACTCAAAACATGAAAGTTGCTCAAAATGTGATTTTAAGTCTAGAAAGAAGGTCACAAATTGTTGGAAAAGCTCATAGCATGAGATTACATGATTGGTCAAAAATGAACTAAAAAGGGCTTATAACTTTGAAAAGTTGAAATTGAAAAGTGATTTGGGAGATCCACAAATCCAAAATAGGTCATCCAATATATCATTTTGATTGGAAAAACCATTTTGAAAACATTGGTTTAGCTAGAATTTTCATTTGAGGTCTAAAAATGGGTGATGCTTTGAAAAGTCATTACTTGAAAAAGAAGGCAATGTTGAAAAACCCTACATAAGCCAAAAATGAACTTGTTTTTCACTCATCCACACTCAACAACTCATGTAAGGATATTTTAAGACTAAATTGCAAGGCATAACAGGTGAGATATGAGATAACCAACTTGTCACCACATGAGAATTTCAAGAAGTTTCCATCACATTCTAGATGAATCTAGACACATCCAATGATTATTATAAGAAGGATGGTCCTCATTGTGTTCAGGGTTGGTGATAGAGAATCAAGTCAGGGGAGAGAGAGAGAGAGATAGCCATTAAAGCTCTTGCTTCAAGTTCAAGCAATCCAAGATATCTTGCACTACAAGCCATCTCCTTCACAACCATTGCAAACAGAAAACTGGTGATCATCCAAGGATCATCTAGAAGCAATTCCAAGGCTTGAATCGTGCTCTACATCACTCCACCATAACCTCTTGACAGGTTCCTTCTCCATCTTAATTCTCTTGAATTATATGGTTTTGCTTAGTTTTAGAGGTGTAGGAAGGTTGTACTAGGCTAGATGACCAAATACTGAGAGTTACAGCCTGTTCCATGAGGTTCCATAGCAGAACCAAGAATCTTTGATTCTCAAGAAGTGTTTGAATTTGGAGTTTAAATCATCAAGAATTGGTTTAGCACGTTTAGGTTCACTTGTAGAAGCTCTGTAAATCATTAGACTGAAGTTTGGTGAAGGTTGATCTCAGTTGATTTCATTTGAACCATGATCTTTAATCCCTCTGTTAGAACAACCTAGGTGGAGTTAATAAAAAGTGTACGTATGGTTGTGTAGAGCTTGAGTAGTAGAGCATTTTTCGTGTTTGGATCGTGTGGAACCATGGCCTGAGCAGAGAGATAGAGGAGCTCGAAGATTAGGGCATGGGAGGAGGGTTTCTGAAAACCCTAGTTTTGGTGGGGACGATGAAGGAGAGCCCTTGGATTCTCTTCAGAGTTTGACCAATTCATTTGATCCAACGGCCGTGCGCGAGTCTGAGAAAGAGAGGGAAGATTCAAATTATATGAAACGCGTCGTTTCATTAATCAGCCATTCTGGGCTTAGTTTCCTATCCGCACCCCCCCTTTTTGCTGGCCCAATTGTTTTTAACTAGCGCGTGTGCTATTCCAACCCCCCCTCCCTTTTAGTTGATTTTAATTATTTTATTTTCTTCTTTTATTTTTCTGTTTTGTTTAATTCATTAAAAATTGATAAAAAATGATTTTTTAATTCTTCTTTTTTCTATGATTAGATGAAAATGTGTAGAAAATTATAAAAATAAAAATGGGATTTTATTTTTTAGTTTGGTATTTTTAATAGATTTTCCTTTTAAATAGCTTTTATATTGTTTAATTTTGTATCATGATTTTGTAGGAATTGTTTTAAGACCTTCCCTTAGGGTTTTTAATCCATTCTTTTTTGTGCAATTAGATGATGAATCATAGTTCCCCATAGGATTTTTTCTAGATTTTTAGAATTAAATTTTGATTAGTTTAATTAGGGTTGATTTAGGGTATCCTAATTAGGGTTTAGGTTGTGCATAGGTGAAAGAATTCATTTTCTTTAGATAGTTTTGTCTTGATTTTTAGGTAGAGGCCTATGTAGATGTTATGAGTAGGTGTTGAGGACCCTTGTGAATAATTGTTAGATTTTTCCCCAGTAGTTTAGTATTTTTAGGTATTTTCTGAGGTTGCCTATTGATTTGGTCTCCCCTGTGGTTATCTGTTCATCTTTGGGGTTCATTGTGAGGAATTTGTTGTGGGGCTTGTGTTGCCTTGAAGACTTTGATGGAGAGCATCATGAAGAGAAGATTGTAGATCAAGACTCAGAGACCCAGAGCTTGGCTTTTTCCCTGTCTGTGAGGTTTGAGATCTTGAAGTTTGAAGGAAGTTCATGGTACTTTCCTGAGGAAGGCACTATGAATGACCTTCATCCTTTCTTCTCACCTCTTTCTTAAGTATCCAATGATGTTGGAGCCAACTTGTGAGTTTAATTTCTCCTGAGGAGGAATGTAAACTGATCACATGTTGTTGAGCCACATGGGGTACAACTCCTAAGTGGAAGCCTCCTAGTACTTTCCCGAGGAAGGTCCTATGGGTCTATTCACTTAGTTCCATTAGTTTGTCTAGGATTTCTTAAGTATCCAATGATGTTGGAGCCAACTTGTGAGTTTAACTTCTCCTGAGGAGGAATGTAAACTGATCACATGTTGTTGAGCTACATGGGATACAACTCCTAGGTGGAAGCCTCCTAGTACTTTCCTGAGGAAGGTCCTATGAGTCTATTCACTTAGTTCCACTAGTTCCGATAGGATTTCCTAAATATCCAGTGATGTTGGAGCCTGCTTGTGAGTTTAATTTCTCCTGAGGAGGAATGTAAACTGATCACAGTGGTTGAGCCACATAGGGTATGACTCCTGAGTATACACCTCCTAGTGCTTTCCTGAGGAAGACACTATGAGTCTGCTTACTTAGCTCCCTTTCTTTGGTAAGCTTATTTTGAAGCTTGAAGACTGGGATTGATTTCTTTTGGTTAGGTTTTGCTTTAGGGCTTTGCTTAGATTTGATTCAGATCCTGTGTTAGGGTTAGGATTAGAGAATAGATGATTCTTTCTCAAGTGTGTTTTGTTTACCTGATGGTACCTCCCTTCTTTTATCTGTTTATTGCTTGATAGCATGTTGTTTATTTTCAGTATGATTACTGTTATTTCATGACTGGCTTGAGGTTGAGATGAGCTTGTGGAGGCTGAAGCCCCACACACATTTCCTCCCTCACTTGCATTGCATGCATTTTACTGTTAAAGCTGATGCTTTTGTCTGTTTTGGTGTATCATTGACATGATCCCTTAGGACTCTCACTTCCTTTGATAAGGATTTGATGATAGACTTTTAGGTTGAAACCTATGCATGACAACATCTAAGAGTTCCCTGTTCAAACCTCAACCATAGGATGAATCCATGGCATGATAACAGTAGGACTTGATAGTCTCCCTCCTAGTTGAGCCATTTTTCCCGTAGTTTCCCGAACTACGTTTGCTCTGATCTTTCATACCAGATGAAAGTACGTAGGCATAGGATGCGATATCCTAGCGAGCAACCTTCAACCTTCACCCGTAGTTAGACGAACTACGTTGACTCTGATTTCTCGTTCCAGACGGGAATACGTAGGCATAAAGCGCGACGCTTTGCCGAGTCATTTTTCTTTTCTTTTTTTTTCAGCCAGCCTTGATAGGTAGATAGATTATAACCAACCCGTCCAAGTAAACAAACAAGCGAGGATCCCGTCGAGTACGACGGACGTGAGGGGTGCTAATACCTTCCCCTTGCGTAACCGACTCCCGAACCCAGACAATGGTTGCGACGACCTTGTCTTACCCCTTCTTCGTCAGGTTTTTCCGATCGTTTCCTTTCCCGCTCTGAGGGATAAATAACGAAAGGTGGCGACTCTTCTGTTGTGCCGGCACCTTATTTTCGCGCAAGCGACAGCTGGCGACTCTGCTGGGGAGACACAGCATCTAGGGACTTTTCCCATCCCTTATGCTGGGACCGTTTCCCATCCCCTACGCGAGTCAATCCTATCGTTTGTGTGTTTGCTTGTTGGGTTGCATTTATTTATCGCATTTTTACTTCCCGCATCTTTACTTCCCGCATTTTATTTCCCGCATTTTATTTCCAGTTTGATATGATTATCTGTGCTGCTGTGGGAGAGGGATGTTACTGTGAGTGAGAAGCCGGACCTGGGCTTGAGTACACACCTAGATATAGTTGCGGAGAAGTAGTAGACGAACCTGTCTGCTGAGCAGGCACAGTTCCCTACGAAAATCTGCGCTCAGACGAGATTCTTGTAGAGGTGCTCCTTTCCGGTCCTGAGGATCTGAGGGGAGTCCAGACGTGAGGATTGTCGACTTTGGGGACCGATCATTTGGAAGTCAGCTAAGAGAGGCCTCTTCATGACTTGACGATGCCACTCCTTCTGGGAATCGTATTGTCACTCATGAATGTCTGTGACGCTGACAACCGCATAGGATGCCGTACCTTTGTCCGTGGATTAGGTCCATCATACCTGTGAGTGGGGTTGGGATATTGCAGGAAACTTTGACCTCCAGACTACCTGGTTTTCTTGACAGTGAATCAGTTATGTTGGGTTCTCAGTTGCAGAGATGTTCTTGATAGAGCAAGGGTTTGATCAAAGGATTTTATCATCGGGTGTTTGTCTGTTCCTGATAGAGCAGGCTTTGATCAGAGTATTGTTATCAGAGGTTTGTTCTGGATGGAGCAGATTTTTGCGTGGGGTCTGAAGATCTCATCGGCAGATGTTATTTTGTTCTTGATAGGGCAGATTTTGAGTGGGGTTTGAAGATCTCATCAGCAGCTGTGCATTTGTTCTTGAGAGGGCAGATTTGTGATTTGGGGTCTGAAGACTTCATCAACAGATATTCCTTGATCTTGCACCCGGGGTCTTTATTATCAAGCCTTCGTTCTTGTCAGAGCAGAATTCTGATCTCGATCCTATCAGATGGTTATTCTCAGCAGATCAGATCAGTGGTTTTGCACCGGGGTTTCCTTCTCATCAGCGACTGTTGACATCGAATCTCCACAGCAGCCACCTGGATATATTGTCGCATGCCTGCATTTTGCATTAGCTTGCATAATCATTCCATTAGCGTGTGTCTGTGACAGGTACCGTTTCCCTGATCCAAGATCTCTCATTGTGTTACTGCAGCCGTTCTTAGAAAGACTGATGTGTATGAGTTCTCGGTCCTTGATGTGTCGAATCTGACTATTGCTATGTGAGATTACTATTTCCATGATTGGGCCCAGGTTCCTCTCCTTATTATTGTCAGCAGGTGCCAGGATCGGGGGAAATCTCTCAAGCACACAGACACACGCATGCATCTGCATAAAGCATTCTTGCATGACATACATTCTGTTGCTTTTCCTAACCTTTGATCTTGACAGGTTTTTCAGGTACTCAGGTTCCGAGTTGCTTTCGATCTCCAGAATTGATCAAAGATTCATCCACCGCTACTCAACTCGCGCCAATCAAACGAGAATCATGGACCAAGTACAGTCAGATGTTCAGGAGCTTCGTGAAAGGATGGATCGTTTTATGGAGCTGATGCAGGTAGTTGCGAACGGGCAAGACCAGCTTCGTACTTTGGTTCAACCTCTCATCTCCAGGGTTGACAGTAATGGAATACTTCACGGCGGGGCCGTGCCCACTCCTCCTCAAGGGGATACTCCACAGAACGTTGTTCCTGCTGCCGGGGGCAACGGTAGTGCTAACGGCAATATTGTGACTAATCTCGGACTTAACGCGGCGGGCGCCGTCAATGGTGGTTTGGGAGCCAATGTTAACATGGGGCCGGTCAACGGCAATGTTGGTGCAGGACATATGGTGGTGCCTCAACCGTGGCTGGAGGACCATCAGGATGATATATTCTCTCAGAGAGGTGTAGAGGCTGAGTTGACTGCTGAGGCTCGACTCAGGTTCAAGGCGCTGGAAGATAAAATGAGAGATATAGAAAATCAGAACACATTGGGCGTTGACATGTCCAAACTTGGGTTGATTGCTGACTTTAAAGTACCTCACAAGTTTAAGGTGCCTATCTTTGAGAAGTATAGGGGCACTACTTGTCCCCGTGTTCACCTCCGATCTTATTACAGAAAGATGTCCGCTTACTCTGATGATGAGAAGTTGCTGATGCACTTCTTTCAGGATAGTCTTTCTGGCCCATCGCTCGAATGGTATATGGGTTTGGAGCCCGCTGCTGTGCGCACCTGGAAAGATCTTGCAGAAGCGTTTGTTCTCCACTATCAGTATAATAGCGACTTGGCTCCCAACCGAGTCCAGCTTCAGAATCTCTCGCAGCGGGGCAATGAAAGCTTCAAAGAGTACGCCCAGCGGTGGCGTGAATTGGCTGCTCGGGTTCAACCGCCGATGGTTGAGCGTGAGTTGGTACAGATGTTCGTGGCTACCCTTCCTGGAATCTATTATGAGAAGCTGATCAGTGGCATGTCCGGAACATTCTCGGCTCTTATCACTTTGGGCGAGCATGTTGAAAATGGTATAAAGATCGGAAAGATTCAGGGCGAATCATCCTCATCTGGAGGAGCTGGCAAGAAACCCTATACTGGCAAGCGTCGAGAGGGCAATGCCAGTGCTGTCACTAATGCTAGAAGAAAGGGCAAGGGCCCTCAGTCCCAGATCGCTAGCATAAACATCCCAGCTGCTCCCCCGCAGCCGCAGCAGCAGCCCCAGCAACAGAATAATCAGGGATATAAGAGATATCAGAATCGGGGTCCCCTGGCAAATCGTCAGTTTGAAACTCCTCCTATGTCATATGCACAGCTTCTGCAGACGCTGCTTCAGCTCCAATTAGTTCAAAAGAGGACGTTGGCTCCCTTGACAGGGGCACCACCACCGGGGTATGATGCTAATGCTACTTGTGAATTTCATTCGGGGGCACCTGGCCATACGGTTGAGAATTGCAAAGCTTTTAAGCACAAAGTCCAGGACTTGGTTGACGCCAAGGTTATCAACTTTTCTGACAACGTGCCCAACGTCACCAAGAATCCGATGCCTCATCATAGGGGGGGCGGAGTGAATGCTGTTATCACTGAAGAGAATTCAGACCTGCTGACTGATGTCAAAGATCTGAAGACGCCGTTGAGTTTTGTTAAAGCTAAGTTGCTAAAGAAAGGCTTCTTTCCCGGATGTGGAGAGTTTTGTATGGCATGTGCTACACTTCC
Source organism: Lathyrus sativus (assembly GCA_963859935.3). NCBI lineage: Eukaryota > Viridiplantae > Streptophyta > Magnoliopsida > Fabales > Fabaceae > Lathyrus > Lathyrus sativus. The sequence continues at coordinate 622,771,663 of OZ012735.1, read as the reverse complement.
TGATGGGTGTGAGCAGTTGATCGAAGGTATCCAGAGTCTGATGGCCGAGGGTATTTTGCAATTCAGTCGAAGCATTGAGAATGCGTCAGGGGAAGTCATGCTGAAGCAGGCGGGCGAAGTTGCTACCATTACCATTCCTCGCCACCCTATCACTATTTCTGCACCCCGACCGCCTACTATCACTATCACCAGGGCCGGACCAATCCCGTTCGAGAGTACCAATGCCGTTCCATGGCATTATGGCGCCGAAGTGTATTGTAACGGTCAGAAGATAGAGCTTGAGTCATCCGGATCGACTGCGCAGAATCTTACTGAGGTTAGTGGTATCACCAGAAGTGGTAGAGTGTTCGCACCGGCAGAGGGTGCAGCGGAGAAAGTGGTCCGAGCTGACGCTATGGATAAGGGCAAAGGTAAGGCTGTTGAAGAGGTTCCTGCAGGGGCAGAGAAAGACTTGTTGGTTAAAGATGCTGAAGAGTTCATGCGCCTGATCAGGAAAAGTGACTACAAGATTGTAGATCATCTTCACCAGACTCCGTCAAAGATCTCGATTCTTAACCTGTTGCTGTGTTCTGAAGCGCACCGCAACGCGTTGCTGAAAGTACTGAATGCTGCATACGTGCCGCAGGAGATATCAGTTAATCAACTCGAGGAAGTGGTAGCCCATGTCAACGCTGGTAACGGGCTGGGATTTACAGATCTGGAGCTGACTCCCAAGGGAAGAGATCACAACAATGCCCTGCACGTCTCGATAGAGTGCAGAGGCACGATTATGTCACATGTCCTAGTAGATACGGGCTCCTCGCTTAACGTGCTTCCGAAGAAGGCACTGATGAAGTTGGATACCCGTGGACTACTGTGCACGCCCAGTGATCTGGTCGTGAAGGCCTTTGACGGAACCAAGCGCCACGTCTTCGGAGAATTGACCCTGCCAATTCAAGTTGGACCAGAGACGTTTAATGCGGTGTTCTATATCATGGATATCATGCCCGCCTATAGTTGCCTCTTAGGTCGGCCGTGGATTCATTCTGCTGGTGCCGTGACGTCCACGCTGCATCAGAAGCTTAAATATGCTGTTGGGGGCAGCATAGTGACAGTCTGTGGAGAGGAGGACATCATGGTAAGCCACCTGTCGTCGTTTAAGTATGTCGAGATGGATGGCGAGATCCATGAGACTCTTTGCCAAGCGTTTGAGACCGTCAGGGTGAAGGAGGTAGCTCCCGTTGTTGCAGAGAAGCAAGAGGTGAACCTCTCCTTGTTTAAGGAAGCTAGAGCCGTTGTCGAAGCTGGTTCCACCCCAGGCTGGGGGCATGTCTTAGATATACCAATCAAACAGGATAAGTTTGGATTGGGATATTCTCCTGAAGCTGAAGCTTCATCTTCTTCTGGTAGCTCGTCTCGTGGGAAAGGGCCGATCTTATTCACCAAGGGGGGAGTAATCTTCGAGAGTATCAACGCTACGTCAGAGGACAGCGGAGACAGTGATTGTGATCTTGATGCCTGGATTCAACCGAGCAAGCCAGGCGAGCACCTTCACAACTGGACCATCAAGGAGATTATCGAACTGACAAGTGAAGAGTAATGATTTGCTTTTTACAATCTTTGTACAACCCTGTGTCCTGCCCGGGGCATAGTGGTTTTACTGTCAGGGCCTTGTTGGATTATGTGTATGCATTTTGTTAATAAATAAAAGGCGTTTTCTTCGTAATCAAATATTGTGTTCTCTGTTATTCATGCTTTATGTTTGTTTTGAAAAACAGCAAAATGGCAACGAGGTTCGTGCTAACCTGCATATTCCTGCTTTAAACTTAACCCTTGTTATTGCAGGATCCACGTAACAGATGACATCGACTCTGGACCCTCTACGGCTCACTACGACTTTGATTGCCCGATCTATCAAGCCGAGGATGAGATTGATGAAGACGACGACCTTCCGGAAGAGTTGGCCCGCTTGTTGAGACAAGAGGAGAAGGTTATTCTGCCTCATGAGGAGGATATTGAGATCATAAATCTGGGTTCTGAGGAGCTTATCAGGAATGTCAGAGTAGGGGCTGCGCTGCAGAATGATGTCAAGCATAGACTGGTCGAGATGCTTCGAGAGTATAGTGACGTCTTTGCTTGGTCATATGAAGATATGCCTGGACTTGACACTGATATCGTGGTTCATCGCTTGCCATTGCAAGAAGATTGCCCTCCAGTCAAGCAGAAGCTCAGGAGGACGAGACCAGACATGGCTGTAAAAATCAAAGAAGAAGTCCAGAAGCAGTTGGACGCAGGATTTCTAGCCGTTACCACTTACCCTCCGTGGGTCGCCAACATAGTGCCTGTACCGAAGAAGGACGGTAAGGTACGCATGGGCGTCGATTATCGGGATCTGAATAGGGCGAGCCCTAAGGATGATTTCCCGTTGCCTCATATCGATGTGTTGGTCGACAATACAGCCCAGTTTTCCGTGTTTTCGTTCATGGATGGCTTCTCCGGTTACAATCAGATTAAGATGGCGCCGGAGGACATGGAGAAAACGACGTTTATTACCCCCTGGGGCACGTTTTGCTACAAGGTAATGCCCTTCGGTCTGAAGAACGCAGGGGCCACTTACCAGCGGGCAATGGTAACTTTGTTTCATGATATGATTCATCATGAGATTGAGGTCTATGTTGATGACATGATTGCAAAGTCCCAAACGGAGGAGGAGCATCTGGTCAATTTGTTGAAGCTGTTTGAAAGGCTTAGGAAGTTCAGGCTGAGGCTGAATCCTAACAAGTGCACTTTCGGAGTGCGGTCCGGAAAGTTATTGGGGTTTATCGTTAGCGAACGAGGTATTGAAGTTGATCCTGCGAAAATAAAAGCTATCCAAGAAATGCCAGCGCCGAAAACAGAAAAAGAAGTTCGTGGTTTCTTGGGCCGAATAAACTACATTGCAAGGTTTATTTCTCAGCTCACGGCCACTTGTGAACCGATGTTCAAGCTTTTAAAGAAAAATCAGGCGATTGCTTGGAATGAGGATTGCCAGAAGGCATTCGACAAGATAAAGCAGTATCTTCAAGAACCTCCAATCTTGATACCCCCAGTGGCTGGACGGCCATTAATCATGTACTTGACAGTTCTGGAGAATAGTATGGGGTGTGTCCTCGGTCAGCACGACGAGACGGGCAGAAAGGAGCATGCCATCTATTATTTGAGTAAAAAGTTCACTGAGTGTGAATCTCGATACTCGATGCTGGAGAAGACGTGTTGTGCATTAGCTTGGGCTGCCAAACGTCTACGACAGTATATGCTCAACCACACCACTATGCTCATTTCGAAGATGGATCCGATCAAGTACGTCTTCGAGAAGCAGGCTCTTTCAGGCAGGATTGCCAGATGGCAGATGGTGTTAACAGAATATGATATTCAGTACGTCTCTCAGAAAGCCATTAAGGGAAGCGTATTGTCTGATTACCTTGCCGAACAGCCAATCGAAGACTATCAGCCGATGAAGTTCGAGTTCCCTGACGAGGACATTATGTTTCTCAAAGCGAAGGATTGCGAGGAGCCATTGCCCGACGAGGGGCCGGATAGGAAGTCTCAGTGGAAGTTGATATTCGACGGAGCGGTTAATTCCTATGGAAGTGGTATCGGGGCTATCATCACGACTCCTCACGGATCCCACATCCCGTTTACTGCGAGACTGACGTTTCCAGTTACCAACAACGAAGCCGAGTATGAAGCATGTATCATGGGTCTAGAAGAGGCAATTGATTTGAGAATCAAGAATCTAGACATATATGGTGACTCAGCGCTTGTAATCAATCAGATCAAAGGGGAGTGGGAAACTCGTCAACCGAATCTAGTGCCGTACATGAATTACGCCAGGAGGCTGCTTCCGTTCTTCGACCGAGTAGAACTTCATCATGTACCCCGGGCTGAAAATCAAATGGCTGATGCTTTAGCCACGCTGGCTTCAATGTATAAGGTCAATCTTTGGAATGAAGCTCCAAGCATTGTTCTTTCGCGTCTTGACAGACCAGCATATGTGTTTGCAATCGAGGATACCACTGACGGCAAGCCATGGTTCCACGACATCCAGACCTTCCTTATGACTAAGGAGTATCCTGCGGGTGCGTCTACCCAGGATAAGAAGACTCTGAGGAGGCTATCTGGAAACTTTTACCTCAATCCTAATGGAGTGCTGTATAAGAGAAACCACGATCTCGTGCTACTCAGATGTGTAGATGAGAAAGAGGCAAGTATGCTCATGGAAGAAGTCCATGAGGGCACATTTGGTACGCACGCCGGCGGGCATGCCATGACGAGAAAGATCCTGAGAGCAGGATATTACTGGTCGACTATGGAGTCGGATTGCTTCAGATTCGCGAAGAAATGTCACAAATGCCAGATTTATGCTGATAAAGTTCATGTGCCGCCGTGCCCATTGAATGTCATGTCCTCCCCTTGGCCGTTCTCCATGTGGGGCATCGACATGATAGGCAAGATCGAGCCCACTGCATCCAATGGTCATCGATTTATTCTGGTAGCTATCGACTACTTCACCAAATGGGTGGAGGCAACCTCGTACGCTAATGTGACCAAGCAGGTGGTAGCTAAGTTCATAAAGAGGGACATCATCTGTCGCTATGGAATTCCCGAACGGATCATTACTGATAATGGTTCGAATTTGAATAATAAGATGATGAAGGAGCTGTGCCAGAGCTTCAAGATCGAACACCACAACTCATCTCCTTACCGGCCGAAGATGAATGGCGCTGTTGAAGCAGCCAACAAGAACATCAAGAAGATTGTTCAGAAGATGGTTGTGACGTATAAAGATTGGCACGAGATGCTGCCGTTTGCCTTGCACGGTTATCGTACGACGATGCGGACGTCGACCGGGGCAACTCCTTTCTCCTTGGTGTACGGTATGGAAGCTGTCCTACCGCTAGAAGTGGAGATTCCCTCTTTGCGAGTTTTGGTTGATGTGAAACTCGATGAGGCAGAATGGGTTACGAATCGTTTGAACCAGCTCAGCCTGATGGACGAGAAGAGGTTAGCATCGATTGCATTTGGGCGCCTGTACCAAAGCCGAATGAAGAAAGCTTATGATAAGAAGGTGCGTCCTCGAAGCTTTCAGACGGGTGATCTCGTCCTGAAGAAGATTCTTCCGCCACATTCCGATCACCGGGGCAAGTGGACTCCGAATTACGAAGGGTCGTATGTCGTCAGCAAGGTCTTCTCAGGAGGAGCTTTGTTGTTATCCACGATGGATGGTGAAGATTTTGCATCCCCGGTGAACGCGGACGCAGTTAAAAAATACTTTGCTTGAAAGAGTCCCGCTGGACAAAAAAAGAAAGAGTCCAGGCAAAAAAGGGGCATCCCGGCGAACCAAAAACAGAATAAAAGGTTCGGGCAAAAATTAGGGATATATTGAAAAAAATGTACACCCGCGAAGTCGAAAACCTACACTGGGCGGCTTCGGCAAAAAAGGGTATCCCGGTGAACTGAAAACCCGTGAAGGGCGGTTCACGCAAAAGTTAGGGATTTGAATAAGCAAATGACTGCGTTCCGCGTATGGACTTTCATTGTTTAGTGGTTCGGAAGACCTGAGGGCCGTTTATCTGAATCAATCTCTTCCAAAGCTGAGGCATCGGAGAAGTATCGAAGTCGAGTGGGTCTTAGAGGGATCAACTCATGGTGTTCGTCTACGCCTCGATTGCCGACATTTGTATATACGGATGTATATTTATGTTTTCTTTTTGCGCGGCTTCCTCATTCCAGGAGCTTGCCTCTGTTGTAAAACATTTTTGCCCATTCAGGGGTTCATCATCAATAAAATGCACATTATTCAGCAATTCTACTTGACTGCTTAGCATTTATCTGTTTTGTTTGCGAATGATAACGCCGATGTGTTTTTGATAAAATGCGCATACATAAACTTGCGGGCCTAAGCCCATTGATTGTTGAAACAATTAACTAACTGAACATTGTCACGAGATAATAACCTGGATAGGCCCCTTTGAGGAGGGTATCTTGTCTGTTTGTTTGTGTTGTTGCAGGTGTAGCACTTGCCAGAAGATATGCCGTGCATATCCCCGAAGCAGGACGAGTCCTCCTTCCCCAGCGGAGTTCAGTAGTCTCTCCTCCGCAGAATCAGAATCAGAATAGTGAGCATTGATATGTCCACCAGGCAGAGAGGATTCTCTTCCCCAAGAAGACGCATCCTGAAGGAATGTCACCTCATCAGCTGAGTCAAGCGCTGAAGGATGACGTCGTCTATCCCCAGCACCGGGTCACAAGTGCAGAGTTCATAGAAATATTCGGGTACCGAAGCTCGTGTTTTCCCCAGTAAAGTCACCGAAGCAGGTGTTCCCCCCGCACCGGGTCACAAGTGCAGGTCTCGTAGGAAGCTGTTCGTATGCCGAAGGATGCAGTAACTGATGGTGCCAGACTGAAGTCTCCAGTGGAATTGAGATTCCTCACCAGAGTCAGGCTCTCTCCTGAAGTTGGACGATCCCTTCTCCCCCAGTAGAGTGTTGGAACAGCTGATGTTGTATTCCCCTGCAGAGGCAGATGATCCTTTCTTCCCCAGTGGAATCGAATTCCCCATCAGAGTCGTACTCTCCATTGAAGTAGAATGATTTCTCTCCCCGGCTGAGTCCGCAGAAAAGCAGAATCCTTGGAAGTTGATCAGATCATGATCAATTTTCCCCAGCAGAGCGTAGGGCAGCTAATGCTGTGTTTCCCCAGAGTCGCACTCTCTCCAGTGAAGCAGAATGACTTCTCCTTCCTCAGCCGAGTTTGCAGATATCCAAGAGGTCCGAATCCTTGGAAGTTGATCAGATCATGATTGGTCTTTCCCAGTGGAGTGTGGAGCAGCTGAAGTTGGTTCCCCACAGAGTGGTCATCCCCAGAAGAGTAGCCGAGACGGCCGTGCAGTTCATTCTTGCGATTGATATCAGCAGATCCAAGTTCTCGTAGAGCTTCGTCCCCTGCAGCAGTCAGCTGAAGTTGTTTGCCCTGCAGCAGTCAACCAGAAGATCATTTCCCCAGGCGGAGTCCGATTGATATTGGCGTGTCCACGTTCTCCTCAGCAGGATGACTCCTCTATCTGAGTAGTTCTTTCTCCTTGACAGGAGAATCTCCCCTCGGCCTTTATTTTGCTGACGGGATTGCATCATTGTGCATGATTGCATAGCATTGTGCATGATTGCATGGCATTTAGCATAACCGCATATCATTCCCACCGTGTGGGGCGTAGCGCAGAAGCATACGCATCATAAGCATGATCTAGGTCATCGTCATCCTCGTTGTACAGGTGTACTACCGAAAGACCGTTTGCTCAGGATGATTCCTGATATTCTCCCCAACAAGGTTGTTTTCTTGAGATGATTCCCAAGACCCCGGTGTAATCCCCACAGTCGCTCGCTCAAGATGATTTTTGAGATCCCCAGCGAAGTCAGTTCCAGATGATTCTCGAACTCCTCAGCAGGGCCATTTTCTTAAGATGATTCTTAAGACCTCAGTACAGCTTTCCGAGTTGTCTGCTCAGGATGATTCTTGAGCTCCCCAATAGCGTCCCCAGCAAGAGTGGCCCAGGAAGATTCCTGGAATACCCAACAGAATGTTTGCTCCAGAAAGGTTATCAGTTCAGGACGATTCTTGAAGATGCCCGACGGATCTGTTTGTTCAAGATGATTCTTGAAGCCCTCAGCAGCGGGATATGTCTGCTCCAACAATGATGTCCAATCTGAAGATGGATTTCGTAAACGCCTGAAGGCGACATCAGAAGGTTCCTGTGAGTTCAGATGTCCTTGTTGATGAATCAACGTGTGGCTGAAGACAAGGTTCCAGAGTTTGTAGATATAACAGAATGATCCGTGTTGGTCTGAAGACCAAGTCAGTTATCCTGATGTGATGATTAATTGCGATCAAGTGGATAGTGTTTCTTCTGACTAAAATCAAAGATGTTTCTCCAGCTGAAGCAGAGTTTCGCCTGAAGGCAAAGTGTTTGAATCCCCGTAGAGTCATGAATGGCTCAGAATACCATTTCTTTGACTGAAGTCACAGATTTCCCAAGCTGAAGCGAGGGTGCCTAAGGGCAAGGTTATCCCCCCAAGGTCATGAATGACCTAGGATTCATTTTTCGGACTGAAGGCCGAAATATATCCCTGACTGAAGTCTCGGATGCTCTATAGCAGAGGCGGAGTTGCCTGAAGGCAGATCCATGTATCCTTGAAGACCAAGGACCATTTCCTCAGACTGAAGTCGAAAATACCTCCTGCAGAGTTGCCGACGGGCAAAGTTTACATCCTTGAAGGCCAAGGATGTTCTTTCTAGCTGAAGCTGGAATAGCCGACGGGCAGGGTTTCATCTTTCTTCATAAATACTTAAAGATTCTCCAGCGGATCTGGAGTGGCCAGGGGCCGGGGTTCCATCTATCTTCAGAAATACTTGAAGATTTTTTCTAGCTGAAGCTGGAAATGGCCAGGGGCCAGGGTTTCATATATCTTTAATGTTGAAGTTCTACGGCGGGCAGTGTGCAGTAGTATTCCGATGTTCGTTATGGTTCTGAGGGTGAACCCCAGATCATAGTGTGCTCGGTCAAGTCTCTCATTCCCGACGGGGTAGTTTCAAGTACGCAAATGTACCTTTGTTCCATTTACCAGGGGTGAACCCCAGGTCAGAGATGTTCAGGATCATATTTTATCCGGCGGCGAGGTTGGATGTTTGTTCGACGGCGAGGTTGAACGTTTGGATTTGACGGCGAGGTTAGATCATCAGTTGTCCGGCGGCGAGGTTGGATGTTTGTTCGACGACGAGGTTGAACGTTTGGATTTGACGGCGAGGTTAGATCATCAGTTGTCCGGCGGCGAGGTTGGATGTTTGTTCGACGACGAGGTTGAACGTTTGGATTTGACGGCGAGGTCAGATCATCATTTGTCCGGCGGCGAGGTTGGATGTTTGTTCGACGGCGAGGTTGAACGTTTGGATTCGACGGCGAGGTCAAATTATGTTTGTTTGACGGCGAGGTCAGACTCTTTAAATCCCCAGTAAAGATGATGTTTGTACGACGGCGATGTCGAGTGTCTCTAAGAGGATGTTTGTTTCCGACGGCGATGTCAGATTCAGTTTTCCAGCGGCGATGTTGGGCATGTCGAGGTGATCCAGTCTTCTGACGGCGATGTTAGGTGATGCAGATCCTTTGTTTCTCCAGCGGCGATGCGGGGTATGTGGATTGTCCGACGGCGATGTCAGATGCAGTTCTCCAGCGGCGATGCGGGGTGCTTTGTTCAGAGATGTATTTTCTCCAGCGGCGATGCGGGGTATTTTGTTCATTGTTGTATTTTCTCCAGCGGCGATGTTGGGTGTTATGGTTGTTCTTGACGGCGATGTCAGGTGATTTGGTGTTCCAGCGGCGATGTTGGGTATAACGGATAGGTTAGTCCTCCAGCGGCGATGTTGGGTGTTGTGGTTGTCTGAAGGCAATGTCAGAAGAATTTAATGTGGATAACTGACGGTGATGTCAGATCAGTATCTCTCCAGCTAGTTGTTGAGCAGCTAGTATCGCAGTATTCAAAGATTTGTTCCCCGCAGAGTACTGTGTGCTCGTGCAGTTGGCAAATTTTCGGGTTTACCGGTATTCAACCGTCTCGCACCTTGATTGGTTGAGAGCCGTTCGCTTCTCACCCAGTCAGGTTCAAGCCGTTTGAATAGGGGCAGCTGTTGCACCCCAAAATTTGACCAACAATTATTTATTCATTGAGTGTTTGAAAGTTGATAACTTCATCAGACAGTTCAAGAGATCCTCAGAGAAGTGGGTTGAAACCAGGGTTGTGTGCTTCATAGCTTGAGAGTTGTGGGTGCCCCTCAGATGATTCTGAGACTTTGAGAGTGAACTTGAAGCCTTGAGAAAGCTTATGAGATGTCTTGAAAGCCATCATGAAGCCCAGAGAAGTCATTGTGCAAGAGTTCAGAAGATTCAACCATGAATGGTAGAATTAGGGTTTTGACTGGGTCAACCCTAGGATAACTGAAGATTTGGAGAAGGTTGAGACCTAATCCAAGGGCCAGGAGATCATGGAATGATATATAGAGATGTTATAAAGATGATTCCTAGACCAACTCATCATGATTGAAGGGTTTGAGAAGTTTTGAGTTAGGGTTTCTGAGGATTGTCAGTGAAAAAACCCTAGTTTGATCCCTATTTTCCAGGCAGTTTTAGCTCTAGATGTGATTGATATCTCATCTTCCCCACAACATGAATGTTGTAGAGCTTGTTCTTAGCTTTAATTTGAGTGGTGGAAGTCCTTTACAGAAGTTACAGAGCTCAAGTTATGGTTTGGACAAATTACAGGTCAGCAGAGGTGTGTGAATCTGGGTCCTTGAAAGTCACCCAACTTGCAGACAACTTTTGCCCTAGTAGGAGGATTCCTATGATTTCTTGGTCAACATGAATGTTGGAGAGCATCTTCTTAGCTTTAATTTGAGTGGTAGAAGTCCTTGATAGGATTTGTGGAACTCAACTTATGGTTTGAACAAGGCAGGGGTATTTTGGTCATTTGTCAGTTATAGGTCATTTTATCCAATGCCTAAAACTCCTATTTCCAAGCCTCAAATGGAAAAACTCAAAACATGAAAGTTGCTCAAAATGTGATTTTAAGTCTAGAAAGAAGGTCACAAATTGTTGGAAAAGCTCATAGCATGAGATTACATGATTGGTCAAAAATGAACTAAAAAGGGCTTATAACTTTGAAAAGTTGAAATTGAAAAGTGATTTGGGAGATCCACAAATCCAAAATAGGTCATCCAATATATCATTTTGATTGGAAAAACCATTTTGAAAACATTGGTTTAGCTAGAATTTTCATTTGAGGTCTAAAAATGGGTGATGCTTTGAAAAGTCATTACTTGAAAAAGAAGGCAATGTTGAAAAACCCTACATAAGCCAAAAATGAACTTGTTTTTCACTCATCCACACTCAACAACTCATGTAAGGATATTTTAAGACTAAATTGCAAGGCATAACAGGTGAGATATGAGATAACCAACTTGTCACCACATGAGAATTTCAAGAAGTTTCCATCACATTCTAGATGAATCTAGACACATCCAATGATTATTATAAGAAGGATGGTCCTCATTGTGTTCAGGGTTGGTGATAGAGAATCAAGTCAGGGGAGAGAGAGAGAGAGATAGCCATTAAAGCTCTTGCTTTAAGTTCAAGCAATCCAAGATATCTTGCACTACAAGCCATCTCCTTCACAACCATTGCAAACAGAAAACTGGTGATCATCCAAGGATCATCTAGAAGCAATTCCAAGGCTTGAATCGTGCTCTACATCACTCCACCATAACCTCTTGACAGGTTCCTTCTCCATCTTAATTCTCTTGAATTATATGGTTTTGCTTAGTTTTAGAGGTGTAGGAAGGTTGTACTAGGCTAGATGACCAAATACTGAGAGTTACAGCCTGTTCCATGAGGTTCCATAGCAGAACCAAGAATCTTTGATTCTCAAGAAGTGTTTGAATTTGGAGTTTAAATCATCAAGAATTGGTTTAGCACGTTTAGGTTCACTTGTAGAAGCTCTGTAAATCATTAGACTGAAGTTTGGTGAAGGTTGATCTCAGTTGATTTCATTTGAACCATGATCTTTAATCCCTCTGTTAGAACAACCTAGGTGGAGTTAATAAAAAGTGTACGTATGGTTGTGTAGAGCTTGAGTAGTAGAGCATTTTTCGTGTTTGGATCGTGTGGAACCATGGCCTGAGCAGAGAGATAGAGGAGCTCGAAGATTAGGGCATGGGAGGAGGGTTTCTGAAAACCCTAGTTTTGGTGGGGACGATGAAGGAGAGCCCTTGGATTCTCTTCAGAGTTTGACCAATTCATTTGATCCAACGGCCGTGCGCGAGTCTGAGAAAGAGAGGGAAGATTCAAATTATATGAAACGCGTCGTTTCATTAATCAGCCATTCTGGGCTTAGTTTCCTATCCACACCCCCCCTTTTTGCTGGCCCAATTGTTTTTAACTAGCGCGTGTGCTATTCCAACCCCCCCTCCCTTTTAGTTGATTTTAATTATTTTATTTTCTTCTTTTATTTTTCTGTTTTGTTTAATTCATTAAAAATTGATAAAAAATGATTTTTTAATTCTTCTTTTTTCTATGATTAGATGAAAATGTGTAGAAAATTATAAAAATAAAAATGGGATTTTATTTTTTAGTTTGGTATTTTTAATAGATTTTCCTTTTAAATAGCTTTTATATTGTTTAATTTTGTATCATGATTTTGTAGGAATTGTTTTAAGACCTTCCCTTAGGGTTTTTAATCCATTCTTTTTTGTGCAATTAGATGATGAATCATAGTTCCCCATAGGATTTTTTCTAGATTTTTAGAATTAAATTTTGATTAGTTTAATTAGGGTTGATTTAGGGTATCCTAATTAGGGTTTAGGTTGTGCATAGGTGAAAGAATTCATTTTCTTTAGATAGTTTTGTCTTGATTTTTAGGTAGAGGCCTATGTAGATGTTATGAGTAGGTGTTGAGGACCCTTGTGAATAATTGTTAGATTTTTCCCCAGTAGTTTAGTATTTTTAGGTATTTTCTGAGGTTGCCTATTGATTTGGTCTCCCCTGTGGTTATCTGTTCATCTTTGGGGTTCATTGTGAGGAATTTGTTGTGGGGCTTGTGTTGCCTTGAAGACTTTGATGGAGAGCATCATGAAGAGAAGATTGTAGATCAAGACTCAGAGACCCAGAGCTTGGCTTGTTCCCTGTCTGTGAGGTTTGAGATCTTGAAGTTTGAAGGAAGTTCATGGTACTTTCCTGAGGAAGGCACTATGAATGACCTTCATCCTTTCTTCTCACCTCTTTCTTAAGTATCCAATGATGTTGGAGCCAACTTGTGAGTTTAATTTCTCCTGAGGAGGAATGTAAACTGATCACATGTTGTTGAGCCACATGGGGTACAACTCCTAAGTGGAAGCCTCCTAGTACTTTCCCGAGGAAGGTCCTATGGGTCTATTCACTTAGTTCCATTAGTTTGTCTAGGATTTCTTAAGTATCCAATGATGTTGGAGCCAACTTGTGAGTTTAACTTCTCCTGAGGAGGAATGTAAACTGATCACATGTTGTTGAGCTACATGGGATACAACTCCTAGGTGGAAGCCTCCTAGTACTTTCCTGAGGAAGGTCCTATGAGTCTATTCACTTAGTTCCACTAGTTCCGATAGGATTTCCTAAATATCCAGTGATGTTGGAGCCTGCTTGTGAGTTTAATTTCTCCTGAGGAGGAATGTAAACTGATCACAGTGGTTGAGCCACATAGGGTATGACTCCTGAGTATACACCTCCTAGTGCTTTCCTGAGGAAGACACTATGAGTCTGCTTACTTAGCTCCCTTTCTTTGGTAAGCTTATTTTGAAGCTTGAAGACTGGGATTGATTTCTTTTGGTTAGGTTTTGCTTTAGGGCTTTGCTTAGATTTGATTCAGATCCTGTGTTAGGGTTAGGATTAGAGAATAGATGATTCTTTCTCAAGTGTGTTTTGTTTACCTGATGGTACCTCCCTTCTTTTATCTGTTTATTGCTTGATAGCATGTTGTTTATTTTCAGTATGATTACTGTTATTTCATGACTGGCTTGAGGTTGAGATGAGCTTGTGGAGGCTGAAGCCCCACACACATTTCCTCCCTCACTTGCATTGCATGCATTTTACTGTTAAAGCTGATGCTTTTGTCTGTTTTGGTGTATCATTGACATGATCCCTTAGGACTCTCACTTCCTTTGATAAGGATTTGATGATAGACTTTTAGGTTGAAACCTATGCATGACAACATCTAAGAGTTCCCTGTTCAAACCTCAACCATAGGATGAATCCATGGCATGATAACAGTAGGACTTGATAGTCTCCTTCCTAGTTGAGCCATTTTTCCCGTAGTTTCCCGAACTACGTTTGCTCTGATCTTTCATACCAGATGAAAGTACGTAGGCATAGGATGCGATATCCTAGCGAGCAACCTTCAACCTTCACCCGTAGTTAGACGAACTACGTTGACTCTGATTTCTCGTTCCAGACGGGAATACGTAGGCATAAAGCGCGACGCTTTGCCGAGTCATTTTTCTTTTCTTTTTTTTTCAGCCAGCCTTGATAGGTAGATAGATTATAACCAACCCGTCCAAGTAAACAAACAAGCGAGGATCCCGTCGAGTACGACGGACGTGAGGGGTGCTAATACCTTCCCCTTGCGTAACCGACTCCCGAACCCAGACAATGGTTGCGACGACCTTGTCTTACCCCTTCTTCGTCAGGTTTTTCCGATCGTTTCCTTTCCCGCTCTGAGGGATAAATAACGAAAGGTGGCGACTCTTCTGTTGTGCCGGCACCTTATTTTCGCGCAAGCGACATGATGAACACATGCTTGGATTGTATATATCATGTTAATTGTAGATTGTTGATGATCATCCTGTTGGATATTAGGATGCATGTTTGTATTCGCTTCTAATTCTGTTTGTCGCATGTCCGTTTGATTGCGTAATTTATGTGAAAAGCATGTTGATTTTGTTGATTCTTGATGATACATTCTTGTTGAAAATTGGGTTTGATTATTGATGCATGTCCATCCTTGCATGATATTTGTTCATGGTTGGTGTTTGCTCATACTTGATTGCATTGAAATATGCTTGTTGTCCTGCTTTCTATAACTGTTGTATTCTGAATTTACATGTTTTCTTCGCTATTGCTTGCTTGCTGCCTACCTTTTACACCTACTTTTGTGATGAATTAGTAGCTGTTAAATGTTGTTGTGCTGCCGTGATGGATTTCATTGCTGTTTTGTGCAGGAGGTGTTGTTGTAGCTGCTATTTTTACCTTGTTTTCTTGCTTTTTGCCTTGCCATTGCATGCTCCCTTAGGATTCCTATTCCAATTTATTTTCCGATTAATTTTGGGATTAGGATAGACATTAGGAGTGCAATCCAAGCATGATAACAAGTAGGCTAGCCCCTCTTAACCTTAACCTTAGGTCCATCTTTTGCATGCTAACATTAGGATATAATTTTCTTTTCGCATCCCAACCTTAGGGCCACTTTGCATGACAATGTTAGGACCGAGTTTCCCTTATACTTTTTGTGCGTATTTCTCTCTCCATATCTCAAAACACTTTGAAAACACTTAATAAAGATGATGAACATTGTGCACCACGAGCCTTAAGCATATGGGAAATGATGAGTGGGGGGTTTCTCCTCACTTATCTAAAGTGTTTAGTGTATGCTCCGTGGGTGATACGCGACACATTCGCTCCTATATCATAGTCTTTAGTGCAACATGAATCACAAAGCAAACTAATTCACTTCACTAAAACTCATAAAAAAAATTAAAACCTTTTCATCCTTTGGGATTTGTATCTAAGACTCGTTTTCAGAAAAAGTACGTTACTTTTCTGTTCTACCGCAAACAGGCATCGTCCCTAACTGCTGGAATGGGAACTTATCATCACTCATAAAAAACACTTAACCAACATGTGGTTTCGTAGTAACTCGAACTACGTTTTCTCTGATTTCTCATATCATATGAGGATACGTAGGCACAAGACGGTGATGTCTTGGCGGAGAAGGAATACGTAAGCATAGGGAGGCGATGTCCTATCAAGTTTCTTTCTTTTTCTTTGTTCTCGCTTATGTTTAGCAGTAGCTTATAGAAAACACACTCTTTGATTAGACAGCAAGCGTGGATCCCATTGAGTAAAATGGATGTGAGGGGTGTTCAGACTTTCCCCTTGCGTAACCGACTCCCGAACCTAAGATTTGGTTGCGACGACCTTATCTTTCTCCCATTCTTCAGGTTTTCTTCGATTGTTTCATTTCCCTCTCTTTGGGATAATAACATTCGCTGGCAATTCTTCTGTTTTTCCGCTGGGTTTTTCGTAGTTGCGACAGCTAGCGACTCTGCTGGGGACACTGGTTCCCTATGCGAGTCAATTACAACGCTTCTATGTTTTGCGTCTTTGGGTGTTTACTTTGGAGCAGTCATTTTCTTTTATCTACATTATCAGTTGTATGTTATTGCATTTGCATTTTACTATTGTATATTATATTATGTTGTTGTTGCTAGGCTAATGAGTGGGTTGTTTCCATGTGAGATAAGCCCAATACCCATGCTTGATTATACACACAGGATTAGTGTAGAGAGTAGTGTGGGCTTGTGTGGCATCTTGACACACAATAGTCCGCGCGAAATTCGTGTCCAGGCGAGGTTTTCTTTGGAGCAGCCTATCCTGCGCATCTTGGGCAGTTGAGGGGGTGTTGAATTAGAAAGCTAATGACTCTGGAGACCGTTCATTGAGAATTCATTTGAGACCTTCTTATTGACCATAATGCCAAACCAGGAATGGCGAAAGTATCACCGTCTCTCGACCTGAGAGTCCGTGATACTGATGACCTGCATGAGAGGGATGGGTTTTGCAGGAAACATTGACCTTCAATCAACCCGGTTTTCTGGTTTTCTTGTCATAGCGGACTTTTAATCTTGTGCTTTCCGGTTCTCTATCACCTCGGTATTCTAGTTTTCTGGGTTTTCTTATCAGAGCAAAATTCTGGTTATATTCAGTCAACAACACAGTAGCAATCTTGAGCATTGGATACTTTGATCCCATATTTGCATCTGCATAATCATCATGCTTTTAACATTGCATGCTTATGTGTTTTACAGGTTCTTGTCTCCCTTTTGATTCTGGTTCTGGTTTTCTATAGAGATGGAGGTTGAGAAGAAAAAGATCATTATATACATGTTTTCGGCACCTGAGTTGGGACCTTTATTTGGTTTGATTGTTATGGTTGATCCTGGCATTCTTGAGGTAATCATAAGGGATTATGGGAAGATTTCGAGTCTTGTCCGTAAGGTCACAAACTATGGTCAATGAGCCATTCACGCTTTGTTACAGCTTTATAACCCTCCGCTACAATGTTTCACCTTTCTAAATTATGTGTTGGTTCCAACTCTGGAAGAGTTTGCTTTTATCTTGGGAGTTCCGATCCAAGATGAGGTGCCTTTCTTTCAATCAGAGGAAGAACCTAATCTCAAGAAGTTGGTCACGGCTCTTTATTTGAGTGCATCTGAGTTGGTTGATCATGTCGTCAGTAGAAATGAAGTTTCTAGCTTTCCCTTATCTTTCTTGGTGGATAAAGCCCGAAAGTATGCTGCAGAGGGTTGTTGGGTGGTTTTTAGCGCTATCTTGGCTTTGTATATATATGGCATTGTGCTATTTCCCAATATACCAGACTTCATTGATATGGATGCCTTTCGTATCTTCCTTTCTAGGAATCATGTACCCACTCTCCTAGGAGACTTGTACCATTCAGTTCACTACAAGAATGAGAAAAGGAGGGGAAAGATTGTTTCTTGTTGTACACCTCTTCTCTACAAGTGTTTTATAGATCATCTTCCTCGTTCTAGAGCTTTTATAGATTCAAGGAATTCATCTAAATGATCAAAGAGACTCATGGGTTTGACAGACAGGGATATCGTCTGGTTCAACCGTGATCTGCTGGGTAAAGAAATTATCTTCAGTTGTGGTAATTTCCCCAATGTGTCGTTGATAGGGAGGAAAGGGGGAATTAACTACAACCCTTCTCTCGCTGTCAGACAACTTGGGTATGTTTTTAGGGGACCCCTAAAGGATGAATAAGTGCAGGAATCTCTGTACTTTACTAGCGTAGCTAACCCTGGTGTTTTGACGAAATTCATTGATGCGTGGTGTAAAATCTACAAGAGGGGGAAGCTTTCTTTAGGGAAAAGTGATTGCAGAGCCTACGATCCATACGTGGAATGGATTCAAAAGAGGGTTGAGGAGATACTATTTCCTTTCTCTGTTGAGGAACCTTTATATCCTTTGTTGATTGAGCAGCCTACAATGTTTGATATCATGAGATACAACAGGCTTTGGGCAAAGAAGGAAGAGTTGCGCAAAGAGAATGAAGAGTTGAAAAAGAAGATTAGTCAGTTGAAGCATGATAGAGGTGAAGCTGTTTACTTGGCTAAAGTGAAGTCGGAATCTTTAACCAAGCCGGAGAAGAAGCTATCTGAGGAGATCAGGGTGCGAGAGCGAATTGGTCAGGATCTGAAGAGTACTGATAGCATTTTGAAACATAAAAAGAAGGATTTAGACAGAGCGTATATGGAGATATCCAAATTCAATGAGCAATAGATTGCTACATTAACTGCTAATAAGAACAGGGAATAGCAACTTCGCAGTCTGATTGATAAGCTGAAGGCACAACTCAAAGTCAAAGAAACAGAAGTGATGGTAGAATCATCTCGTAGATGCACAAGCAAGCAGAAACTCCATGAGACTCTTCAGCTGTTGAAGAGCTCAGGACCCGGGAGGATTTGAAGAGACCCGGGTTGGAAGATGCTTTTGGTGAAGATGCATGAGAGGAGTCTTATCATTGTCTCAGGGATTTTATACACATAAGGGACATCCTCATCAGAGACTTGGTTATTAGACCGGATCATCCAAACACGAAGACAATGCTCAAGGAAGCTCAAACTTGGAGTGAAGAGCATGGTTGTTGGGGAGGATCATCATCTGATATGT
Organism: Lathyrus sativus; assembly: GCA_963859935.3. NCBI lineage: Eukaryota > Viridiplantae > Streptophyta > Magnoliopsida > Fabales > Fabaceae > Lathyrus > Lathyrus sativus. The sequence continues at coordinate 622,753,104 of OZ012735.1, read as the reverse complement.
ATTAGTAATTTCTCTTCTTTTGCATCTTAATCATCACCAGATCTGTTGGATGGGATCATTACCTTTTTGTATTCAGATCTTTCTCATTTGTTGCTATATATTGTCTCAACTTTACTTGATATATGAGAAGTTTATTTTGGCATTCTTATTCATCTCTACTGTTCGTGTTTATTGAAATCAAAATCAAGGGGGGAGATCTCCTTGTAAATACATAGGCATGTTTGAATTTTTCATTTTTCATTTTCATTTGCATCGTAGGTGTCTGCAGTGGTCTTTTGTTCTTATCTCTGCTTGGTTTTCTTCAGTAACAGGAATGAGGAGTTCAGCTTCCATAGATACTCAACTCGAGGGAATCAGCAACGGATTATGGATCAAGTTCAGGCTGTATTGCAGGAAGTCAGGGCTCACATGTCCCATTTTATGGAGCTTATGTAGAATGTTTCCAATGAACAGGAACAGTTTAGGACTCTGGTCCAACCTCTGATAGCATAGGTTGATGAAGAGGTTATTTTGCATGGAGGATCTGGTGTTATTCCTCCACCTGTTGATGGGTCTGTTCCACAAGGCGCTAATATTCCTATTGTTGTCATACCTCCGGGCAGAGGAACTGTTCATGAAGCTGGTAATGTTGCTGGTGGAAGTGTATGTGTTGTGCACGGGGCCACTGGTCCTCAGTGGGAAGATCACCAGGATGACGTCTTTTCTATGAGAGATATGGAGGGTGGTTTGCCATCAGAGGCCGATAAGAAATTCAAGCTAATCGAGGAGAAGATGAAGTCTTTTGAGAGCCAAAATTATTCAGAAGAGAACTTTGGCACCTTTAACCAAAGCTCCTCCTTTAGGTTATGACGCCAATACGAGATGCAAATTTTATTCGGGCGCCCCAGACCATAATATTGACAATTGTAAATCCTTTAAGCACAAAGTTCAGGACTTACTTGATTCAAAGGCTATTAATTTCACCAATAAGGGGCCTAATGTGAATCGAAACCCAATGCCGAATCATGGTGTGGCAAGGGCGAATGTTGTTATTAAGGAGAAAGATTGAATATGATAATAGAGGTTGAGGATTTGAAGACTCCGTTGAGTTTCATGAAAGACAATTTGTTGAAGAGGGGAGTATTCCTAGGATGTTCTACTGATTGTTCAGAGTGTAAAGTGTAACCCGAGGGATGTGATCTTTTGAAGAATGGTCTTCATAGATTTATTGATGAGGGTTATCTACAGTTTGACAAACTTGTTGGGTAAGATATTGATAATGGGGTTAGTAATGATGAAAGAGATATTGCCACAATTTTAATTCCTTACCAGGCAATTAACATTTCAGCACTTGCTAGACCAGTGTTAGTGATCAGTAATGTTATAGGACCCGTATCGTACGAGAGCGCTAAGGCCATCCCGTGGAACTATGAGGCAGAAGTGTTCTGTAACGGGAAGAAACAAGAGTTGACTAGTTCATCATATAGTGGTTCTACTGTTGAGAATATAGTGGGTGCAAGTGGGATCACTCGAAGCGGAAGAGTCTTTTCCCCACCAAAGGCTAATACTGACAAGACCGACAAGGGAAAAGGAAAGACCTTGCATCAAAAGCTGAAGTACATGATGGAGGCAAAGGTTGTTATGGTGTGCAGTGAAGAAGATATCATGGTGAGCTAGCTGTCATCCTTCAAGTACGTAGAGGTGGATGGGGAAATCGATGAAACACTCTGCCAAGCCTTTGAAGCAGTAAGAATTCAGGAGAAGCCTCCTGTAGAAGTCAAGGGCCCTGAGGTTTCTATGTCATATTTCAAAGAAGCCTGTGCTATCATTGAATATGGATCTTCGCAGAGGTGGGGCCAGGTGCTTGATGTTCCCGTCAAATAGGACAAATTTGGTCTAGGGTTCAAGCCTTCCAGTTCTTCTAAAGACCCTCTCAGATACAGGGACCTGTTCAGTTCACCAGTGGTGGAGTCATATTTGACAGGATTCACGCCATAGGGGACGATGAGGGTGACAACGACTGCAATATGGATGCTTGGATTCGTCCATGTGCTCCCGGCCAGAAGTTGTGCAACTGGACTATCGAGGAAGTCATTCATGTTACTACTACAGAGTAATTTTCACTGTTTTGAATATGTCCAGACCCATGTTATGCTCAAGACGTAGTGACCCAATCTTTGGGGCATTTTGTTATTTGCACATTATCATAAATAAAGGACATTTTTTGCATTCAAATATCGTAATCTCTGTTTCTCCTTTTTCTTGTTTTTGCATTTTATTAACAGAGAAATGGCAATGTGTTTTGTTTGTTTACATTTCATAATAAACATAAAAATCAATCATACAAGTCTTTTCTCTCAGATACCATCGATTCTGATTCAGCTATGGTTTTGTATGACTTTGATAATCCCATTTATCAAGCTGAAGATAAGACTGATGAAGATTGTGAGCTTCCTAAAGAGTTAGCCAGACTCTTGAGGCAAGAGGAAAGGGTCATTGTGCCTCATTAGGAGGATATTGAGGTCATCAATCTGGGTACCGAAGATAACAAGAAAGAGGTCAGAATTGGGGCTGCTTTGGAAGACAGTGTCAAGAGAAGATTGGTTGAAATACTCTGTGAGTATAAGGATATCTTTGCTTGGTCTTACCAAGACAAGCTCGGGTATGATACAGATATAATGGTACACTGGTTACCTCTCTGAGAAGAATGTACGCCAGTCAAGCAAAAGTTGAGAAGGACGATGCCTAACATGGCAGTCAAGATTAAAGAAAAAGTTCAGAAGCACTTGAATGATGGTTTTCTTATTGTCGCCAATTACCCTCTGTGGGTCGCTAACATTTTTCCTGTGCCTAAGAAAGAAGGAAAGGTCAGGATGTGTGTTGACTATAGAGATCTGAACAGAGCGAGCCCAAAAGATGATTTCCCGTTCCCCCACATTGACGTGTTGGTCAATAACACCGCTCAATATTCTATAGTTTCCTTCACGGATGGCTTCTCTGGATATAAGTGAATCAAAATGGCCCCAGAAGACATGGAGAAAACTACTTTCATTACACCGTGGGGGACTTTTTGCTATATGGTGATACCCTTTGGATTGAAAAATGCTGGGGCAACTTATCAGCGGGCGATGGTGACTCTCTTTCATGATATTATTCATCAAGAGATCGGGGTCTATGTTGATGACACGATTGCGAACACACAGACAGAGGAAGGACATCTAGTCAATCTTCTGAAGTTGATTGAAAGATTGAGGAAATTCAAGCTGAGGCTGAATCCTAATAAGTGCACCTTCGGGGTAAGATCTGGAAAGCTACTGGGGTTCATTGTCAGCGAAAGGGGTATTAAGGTAGATCGTGCCAAAATAAAAGCTATTCAAGAAATGCCTGAGCCGAGGACGGAAAAAGAGGTTTGTGGTTTCCTAGGGAGGTTGAACTACATTGCAAGGTTCATATCTCATCTCAAAGCCACGTGTGAACCAATATTCAAATTGTTAAGAAAAGATCAAGCGGTCAGGTGGAATGAAAATTTCCAGAAGGCGTTTGAAAAAATAAAAGAGTATCTGTAGGAACCTCCAATACTCATGCCTCTAGTTGCAGGGAGACCTATGATAATGTACCTCACGGTTCTTGAGAATTCAATGGGTTGTGTGCTCGGTCAACAAGACGAGATAGGTAAAAAAGAGCATGTCATCTACTACATGAGTAAGAAATTCTATGATTTCGAGTCGAGGTACTCGATGCTGGAAAAAACATGTTATGCACTGGCTTGGGCCGCTAAGCGTTTGAGACAGTACATGTTAAACCATACAACCTTATTGATTTCATAGATGGATCAGATCAAGTACATGTTTGAAAAGCAAGCACTCTCCAGAAGTATTTCCCGATGGAAAATGGTTTTAACAGAGTGTGATATTCAATATGTTTCCCAAAAAGCCATTAAAAGAAGTGTTCTGTCAGAATATCTTGCTGAACAACCAATTGAAGATTATCAACTGATGAAGTTTGAATTTCCAAATGAAGATGTTATGTTTCTAAAAATGAAGGATTGCGATGAGCCTTTATCTGATGAGGGTCCTAAGATTGGATCTCAGTGGAAGTTGGTTTTTGACGATGTTGTCAACTCATATGGAAACAGAATCGAGGCGATCATTACAACTCCTCACTTTTCTCATATACCGTTCACTGCCTGATTGAAGTTCTCTTGCACCAATAATGAAGCCGAATATGAAGCGTGTATTATAGGTTTAGAAGAGGCCATTGATCTGAGGATCAAGAATCTTGATGTGTATGGCGATTCAGCGCTAGTTGTTAATCAGATCAAAGGAGAATGGGAAACTCGTCAGGCCAACTTGGTGCCATACAAGAATTATGCAAGAAGACTGCTACCCTTCTTCAATAGAGTTGAGTTCCATCATATGCCTATGGTTGAATATCAGATGGCAGACGCCTCGGCAACGCTTGTATCAATGTACAAAGTGAATTACTAGAATGAAGCTTCAAAGATCACCATCATGCATCTCGATAGACCTGCCTTTGTATTTGCGGTTGAAAAGGCATCAGATGGAAAGCCTTGGTATTTTGGTATCAAGCATTTTCTCAAGACTCAAGAGTACTCATCTGGGGCATCCAGCAAAGATAAGAAGACTCTGAGGAGGCTAGCCGGTAACTTCTATTTGAACAAGAATGATGTCTTGTACAGGAGAAACTTTGACATGGTCTTGTTGTGGTGTGTTGACAAACACGAAGCAGGCCTGTTGATGGAAGAAGTCCATGAGGGTTCTTTTGGTACTCACGCCGGTGGACATGCAATGGCTAGAAAACTATTGAGAGGTAGGTATTATTGGATGACTATGGAATCTGACTGTTTCAAATACGCCAGAAAGTGCCATAAATGTTATATTTATGCTGATAAGGTGCATGTGCCACCGACACCTCTGAACGTGTTGACATCTCCTTGGCCCTTTGCTATGTGGGGCATTGATATAATTGGAAAGATTGAGCTGACTGCTTCTAATGGGAATCGTTTCATTCTGGCTGCCATTGATTACTTTATGAAGTGGGTGGAAACAGACTCGTTTGCTAATGTCACGAAGCAGGTGGTCGCCCGATTCATAAAGAAGGACATCAAATTTGAACAACAAGATGATGAAGGAACTGTGCCAGAGTTTCAAGATTGAGCATCACAATTCTTCTCCATATCGTCCAAAGATGAATGACGTTGTTGAGGTAGCAAATAAGAATATCAAGAAGATTGTGAAAAAGATGGTTGTAACCTACAAATATTGGCACGAAATTTTGCCCTTTTTTCTACATGGTTATCGTACTTCAGTACGTACATCAACCGAGGCAACTCCTTTCTCACTAGTGTATGGTACAAAGGCAATCCTAGCATTGGAAGTTGAGATTCCTTCTTTGAGAGTATTGACTGATGTGAAGCTTGACGAAGTTGAATGGGTGCAAGCTAGGTTAAATTAGTTGAGCCTTATCGACAAAAAGAGGTTGGCAACCATTGCTCATGACCGGTTGTACCAAAGTAGGAATAGGAAAGCCTTTGATCAGAAATTGCATCCCGAGTGCTTCCAGACGGGTGATTTGGTTTTGAAAAGGATACTTCCTCCTCAGACAGATCATAGGGGCAAATGGACTCCAAACTATGAAGGTACATATGCGGTAAGAAAGGTTTTCTCTGATGGAGCCTTATTACTATCTACTATGGATGGCGAAAATTTTACGTCTCTTGTGAGTGCAGACATAGTCAGAAATACTTTGCTTAAAATAGACCCGCTGGACAGAAAAAAAAGTCCAGGAAAAAATGGGGCATCCCAGTGAACCACAAAAACAAAAGGTCCGGGCAAAAATTAGGGATAAATGAAAAAGAACGAACCCGCAAAGTTGAAAACCTGAAAAGGCAACTTTGGTAAAAATGGGTATCCTGGTGGATTGAAAACCCGAAAGGGTGATCCAGGAAAAAGTTAAGGAATCAATCCAATCAGTCTTTTTAGAAGGAGAAGCATTTGTGAACATCGAAGACATACAAATCGTAGCTGAATCGACACATGGTGGATATCTGATCCCACATTGTCGACATCTGTATATTCTTTTTGCTTTTTGCATAATTACCTTTTTCAAGAATTGCATCCAAATTGTAATATGTCTATTTATAGGTCTTTCATCAATAAAGTACTCATTTCAGTCAAAGAGCTTTTCATTCTTGTTTTTTACTTTTACTGTTTTGTTTGCAAAAACATCTGATATTTTTTATATACATTATAAGTGAAAACACTGAGGCTTTATAGAGCATAATGAATGGTGAGTTTACTTGAATGATAGGTATCATGGGTGGTAACCGAGGTAGCAATTTTTCATGTAGAGTATCCTATTGTTTCTTTGTTTGTTTGCAGGATGACGTGATTGTCTCCCTAGTAGAGCTTTTCTCCCCAACGATGAATTTTTAACAGCAGCACATGGTGAATCATTCCTCCCCTAGCAGGAGTCCAGAGTTCCATATTCTCCATTCGAGTTTGATATGTACTCCTCAGCGAGTGCTCAAGGGTTGTCTACTCCATGTAGAGTGGTGTTGATATGCAGCCGGGCATTTGTTCAGTAGGGACTTGACCTTGGTCTTCCCCCAGCAGAGATTTTGTCTCTCCCCACAAAGTAGTGTTGTCAGATAAGAGGTTTTCTCACCAGCATAAGGGTACTCTAATCCATAACAGGGTGGATTCCTCTTCAGCAAGATTGACGTTCTTGACGTCTTTCCCCAGCAAGGTCGGTATTCCTTGACTTCTCTCCCCAAGCAGAGTTTGATGCTGAATCCCTCGACAGGTAAATTCGACGGCAGTTTGATATCTCCAGCAAAGTCCAATGGTCATTGGCATCTTTCAGAATTAGGTTTTCGGGCAATCTCCCAACGGATGTTACTTTCATTTCCCCTCAGATTGGAATTCTCATTAGAGTCTTACATCCCTAACAGGGTGGATTTTTCATCAAGTGTTACTCTTGTATTTCAAGCATAGTGGAATTTTCATCAGGTTTCGTTTGTCCCCAGTAGGGTGGCATCCCCAGCAGATGTTCCTCGTTATCCCTGGAAGGGTGGATTTCTCAACAGGGGTTATTCATTATTTCCCCACTGAGCGGAGTTTTGTTTTTTCCCCTCAGAGTGGAATTTTCCCCAGAAGAGTTTTATTCAGGAAGGCCATTCAGGGCATATTCCTCAGTAGAGTTAGTTTGTGGATCTTCTCAGCACTTCTTTGAGTGGTGTTCCTTTTGCATTTGCATTTTTCATAACATCTTCCCTAATGTGTAACCTTTCCATTTCGTATGGAACATTACGCCATATTCAAACATATGCATCTGAAGCATATGCCATGTTTGATATCTTTGCTGCCAGTAGTCTCTCCGACAAATGATGGTATTATTCAAGAGATTTTATTTTATCCTCAGTGGAAACCATTGATTTGTTCATTTCACTAGATTTTCCATGTTAGAGTCGTTTGCTTAAACCTTTTTTTTCCCCATCAGAGTTTTCTTTTCAGGTTGTGTGTCGGTTGGTTCTATTTCCTACCTATCTCGGGTGTTGTATTCCAACTTTTGGTTGGTAATCCCCAGTTTAGTCTTTTGTGGATGCTATCCCAACCTTTGGTTGGTAGTCCGTTGTTTCTTGGATGTTATTCCAACTTTTAGTTGGTAGTCCGTTATTTCTTGGATGTTATCCCAACTTTTGGTTGATAGTCCATTGTTTCTTGGATGTTATCCCAACTTTTGGTTGGTAGTTCATTGTTCTTGGATGTTATCCCAACTTTTGGTTGGTATTTCTTTATTGTTTCTCCTGCAGAGTCGTTATCCTAACTTTTGGTTGGTATTCTTCATTGTGGTAAGTTCGCCTTCATTCGGCGTTTTGGTGATTCCAACTTTTGGTTGGTAGCCTTTGCTTGATTCTAACTTTTGGTTGGTATAGCTTTGTTGACAATTCTAACTTTTGGTTGGTAGTCTTCCCTTCCGCTGATGATTCTAACTTTTGGTTGGTAGTCTTCATTATGGTGAGTTCGCCTTCATTCAGTGTTCCGGTGATTCCAACTTTTGGTTGGTAGCCTTTGCTTGATTCCAACTTTTGGTTGGTATAGCTTTGTTGACGATTCCAACTTTTGGTTGGTAGTCTTCCCTTCCAATGATTCTAACTTTTGGTTGGTAGCCTTTGCTTGATTCCAACTTTTGGTTGGTATAATTTTGTTGATGATTCCAACTTTTGGTTGGTATAATTTTGTTGATGATTCCAACTTTTGGTTGGCAGTCTTCGTTTCCTTGTTGATGATCCAAACTTTTGGTTAGTATTCTTCCTTTCTGTGTTGATGATCCCAACTTTTGGTTGGTAGTCTTCCTTTGTGGTTTCAACTATTGGGGTTGGTTTCTTTCCCCTCAGAGTTCTCCTTTGGTCGGCGTTCTGGTTATTCTAACTTTTAGTTAGTAGCTTTGTTTCCCAACTTTTGGCTGGATTTTATCCCCTTGCAAATTCGTCATCCCAACTTTTGGTTGGTAGTCTTCGTTTGTGGATTCAGTGTTGTTTGTGCTCAAGTGATTCTAACTTTTGGTTGGTAGCTTGTGTTTATACCTTCGTTGTACTCCAACTTTTGGTTGGTAGCCTTTTCCTTTCATTCCAACTTTTGGTTGGTACACTCCCTAGTGAAGTCAACTTTTTGTTGTTATATTCTTTCCCATCAGATTGCCTTCGGTCAGTGTTCAGGTGATTCTAACTTTTGGTTGGTAGCCTTTGTTTATCCCAACTTTTGTTTGGTATTCTTTTTGTTTGTTCCCTAGGGAGTAGCCTTTATTCCAACTTTTGGTTGATATGTTGGTTGTTAGTTTATCCCCTTAGGGTTTCCTTCGGTCGGTGCTCCGGCGATTCCAACTTTTGGTTGGTAGCTGTTGTTCATCCCGCTTTTGGTTGTTATCTATGGTTGATGGTTATCTCTCACAGAGTTATCTGGTTAGGCTTCTCTTCTCTCCCAGCAGAGTCTTTTTCTTCCCCAATCGTAAGTCCGTTGATTGTACTTCTTGTATATCTTGATTTGTTTTTGTTCCCAAAGGGTCACCTTTGATCGACATGCCCGTAATCCCAACTCTTTGTTGGTATTCGGTGGTTTTCATCCCAAATTTTGGTTGGTATCCTTAGCAAGTCGCATCTCAACATTTGGTTGGTATCCGCTACCCCCTCAGATGGAAAATTTCTGGGTTCGCTTGGTATTCAATCTTCGTGCACCTTGAATGTTTGAAAGTTGTTGTTATCATCCTTTCAAGTTTAAGTCGATTAAATAGGGGCAACTGTAGTACCCCAAAATTTTCCTCATCATTTTTGTTTACTGGCTTATGTTTCTCTGCATTTTTTCATTTTTTATATCATGGCATTGGCTCTTGGGACATGGGATCAAGGTTTTTCATGGCTCATAGTTCCTTTTCATTGCAAGTGTTTAAACAACGAGCGTCAGAGGCGTCGACATTTATTTTACCCAGCAATCGAATTCCCGATTTTATTTTTATTCAGCAGGTTATTTTCAGCACAGGAGACAGGTCACGGGATATCTCAGGCATTCTCACAGTTATAATGTCAAAGGACAAGTTTCAGAGGCTTAACAGGGCTCAGAACGGGTGAAAACGGGCAAATGTACAAGTTCCCCTCAAAATGGCGTTATTTTTGAAAATTTGTGAGTGGTTAATCGATTAATCATTTTTCACTAGCAAATGGTTAATCGATTAACCAAAGGAAATTTTTCCCATTAACGTGCATTTTCAATGCTGCCACTTTTGGGGTCTATTTTGATCACTTGTGAATTTGATTTTACACCAGAAGAAGGATCTAGAATCACTCTAAATTTGGATTAACTTTCAAAATCAATTCAAATTCCCTCCAATTTTCCATTCCTAATCCCATTCCAATTTTCATAACCTCACTTCAAGCCATAATTCTACTCCTAACCAAGAGCCTATTTAAGTGAATTTGCTCCAAACCTCACCATTCACCCTCACAATTTCAGATTTCACACTCATTCTTGAGAATTTTCTCTCAAAATTCTCTCAACTTTTTTACACTAAAAAAACCTCCATTAACGCTCTTTTCACTTGAGTTCTTTGATTCTTCATTGGAATCATTGAATTCTAGAGCTAAACCTCCATCATTCATCCCCATTATCTTCAATTCATCACTTGATTTTCGTTTGGATTTGGATCTGATCTTGGAAGCAAGTTTATAAGCGATTCTTGGATTAATTTTGGCTTATTTTGGCCCTTTCAAACTTCTTTTACAAGAAAGCTCTTGGATCTTGAAGATTTCTTAGGTTTCTAGCTTGGATCTATCAATTTGCAGTGAATCAACACTTATCAAAACAAATCTCAGCTTTGAAGGTTGGTTGATTTAGATTCATTCTTGTTTTGAGTTTATTTGAATAATCACAATGTAGATCTTTTAGTCTTTATTGATTTCGGTGATTTTAATCTTTGTGATTTGTGATCTCAATGCTTGATTAAATTTGATTGATGTTTGATCACTGATTTTTGGTGTTGAGTTCGTGCATAAATGATTACATGATCATTTGGATGATTGCACATTGAATTAATTGCTGAAAAAGCTTTTGAATTGCTGTTTTTTTTGCTTCTGATGCAGTGTTAATCGATTAACCAGTTGCAGTATAAAACTGGTTAATCGATTAACGTGTGCAATTTCTGAAAATTTTTAGTGGTTAATCGATTAACCAGTTTGCACTAGTAAATGGTTAACCGATTAACACTGGACCAGGATGTGATTTTTGGTTGTTTTCAAGCATGTTTTGATCTCTCTCCACCTCAAACCTTCATGGATTGATATGATGCATTTGTGTGGGTTGTTTTTGACTTGTTTCATCATGCTTGATTTTTTGATCTCGATTTTTCGACGCGTGACTTTTAGTTTCCGTTTGAATGTGCAACATGTTCATGTTATTTGATTGATGTGATGAAACATGCTTGGATTGTTTATATCATGTTATTTGTGGATTATTGATGATCATTTTGTTGGATATTATGATGCATATTTGTATTCGCTTCCAATTTCGTTTGTCGCATGTCCATATGAATGCGTAATTGATGTGAAAAGCATGTTGATCTTTTTGATTCTTGATGATGCATTCTTGTTCAACATTGGGTTTGATTATTGATGCATGTCCATCCTTCCATGATATTTGTTCAGGATTGGTGTTTGCTCATACTTGATCACATTGAAACATGCTTGCTGCCCTGCTTTCTACAACTGTTATATTCTGAATTTACATGATGTCTTTGCTATTGCTTGCTTGCTGCCTAATTTTTACACCTATTTCTATGCTGAATTAATAGTTGTTAAATGATGTTGTGCTGCCGTGCTGGATTTCATTGCTGCTTTGTGCAGGAGGCGCTGTTGTAGTTGTTGTTTTTACCTTGTTTTCTTGCTTTTTGCCTTGCCTTTGCATGCTCTCTTAGGATTCCTATTCCAATTTAATTTCTGATTAATTTTGGGATTAGGATAGACATTACGAGTGCAATCCAAGCATGAGAATAAGTAGGTAGCCCCTTTTAGCCATAACATTAGGTCCATCTTTTGCATGCTAACATTAAGATAGAATTTCCTTTTCGCATCCCGACCTTAGGGCCACTTTGCATGACAATGTTAGGACCGAGTTTTCCTTATACTTTTCGTGCATCTTTCTCTCTCCTCATCTCAAAACACTTAATAAAGACATTGAAAATTGTGCGACACGAGCCTTAAGCATATGGGAAATGATGAGTGGGGGGTTTCTGCTCACTTGTCTAGAGTGTTTAGTGTACGCCCTGTGGGAGATACGTGACACATTCGCTCCTATATCATAGTCTTTAGTGCAACGTGAATCACAAAGCAAACTAATTCACTTCACTAAAAATCGCAAACAAAATTCATACCTTTTCATCCTAAGGATATGTGTTCAAAAATCGTTTTCAGAAAGAGTATTTTACTTTTTCATTCTACCGCAAATAGGCACCGTCCCTAACTGCTGGAGTGGGAACTTATCGTCACTCATAAAAATCACTTAACCAACCTGAGGTTTCATAGTAACCCGGACTATGTTTTCTCTGATTTCTCATACCAAATGAGGATACGTAGGCACAAGACGGTGATGTCTTGGCGAGTAACCTTCCCCCATCACCCGTAGCTTTCTGAACTACGTTGATTCTGACTTTTCCATTGCACGAGGGAATACGTAAGCATAGGGCGGAAATGTCTTATCGAGTATTATTTTTCTTTGTTCTCGTTTCCATTTAGCAGTAGCTTATAGAAAACACAGCCTTTGATTAGACAACAAGCGTGGATCCCATTGAGTACAACGGACATGAGGGGTGCTCATACCTTCCCCTTCCGTAACCGACTCCCGTACCCAAGATTTGGTTGCGATGACCTTGTCTTTCTCCTGTCCTTTAGGTTTTCTTCGATCGTTTCCTTTCCCTCTCTTTGAGATAAATAAAATTCGGTGGCGACTCTTCTGTTTTTCCGCCAGGTGTTTTCGCAGTTGCGATAGACCAAACAAATCAATGTGAAGCAATTCTAAGGGTCAAGAGGTAGAGCTAATGTTTTTAGTTTTAAAATAAGTTTTCATAGTTTTTCCAACTTGACATGCTCCAAAGAGAGCATCTGAGTGATAATCAAGATCTAGAAGCCCTTTAATAAGTTTCCACTTGCTAAGTTTAGAGATTAATCTCCAATTAGCATGACCTAACCCTTTTTTCCAAATCCATTTCTCATCACTCATTTTCATTAGGCAAACGACCTTTTGATCAACCAATTCAAAAAGATTGATTTTATAAACATTCCCCCTCCTTTTCCCTTTGAATATAACATTTTTGTCAACATCAATAATAGAACATAAATTATTATTAAATAGTACTTCACAACCACTGTCACACAGTTTACTTATGCTAAGTAGATTATACTTTAAACCATCTACCAACCAAAATTTGTTGATAAGTGTTTGAGAATTACTGATGGTACCTGTACCAATGATGTTTCCTTTCTGAACACCTCTAAAACCCAAATCTCCTTCCTCTTTCAAATTCAGCATTTGGAACATATGATTTTCTCCTGTCATTTGTCGTGAGCAGTCACTTTCCAGGTACCACAATTGTCTTTACATCCATTCCTTTGGGCATATCTCATCTTCATCTTCAGATTTCGATAAGTTTCATTCATCAGATGAGTGTTCCATCAATGCAAGATTGGCATCTTCTTCCATTTCTGAATCTTCATCATCCAGCTATTGCCAAGTTACCATAAATTCTTCTTGAACCTGTTTTTGAAGGTGTCATTATGATGACTTCCTTTGCTCTGATTGTCCTTCTGAAGATTAGGACAATCATTTCTAAAGTGACCAGGTTTGTTGCAGTTGTAGCAGATCCTGTCTTAATTAGATCTACTGTTGCTTTTAGGAAACCTTTTGCTTTTTTTGGATATATGCTAAAATTTTCTAATGAAGCAAGCCATATCATCATAATCAAATCTACCTTCAGAATCTTCTTCAGAAGTTTAATCAGATTTACTGTTCCTTGTAAGTCTTTTGGGCTTATCACCAGCCTTTTTAGAAGCAGATCTTAGAGCAAGAGATTTAAGTTTCTCCTTAGGATTCATCTCCATTCAGTTCCATCTCATGACTCTGAAGATTGCTGATTATACTTTCAAGAGATAGGGTATACAGGTCCTTAGCTTCCTGAATAGTTGTAACTTTAGATCTAAGCTCTGAAGGAAGACTCCTCAGAATCTTTAACATGACCTGATGTGGAGTAACTTTTATTTTTCACTTGAAGGCTTGCCACAAGAGTCTGAAACCTTGAGAACATGATTTCAATATTTTCATCATCCTTCATTTTGAACAGCTCGTATTTATGCACCAGCAAGCTAGCTTTAACTTCTCCAACTTGCTGATTCCCTTCATAAGTAGAGCAAAGAGATTCAAAGATAGTCTTTGTAGAAGACTTGTCAATGATTTTCAAGTACTTAACATGTGGTAGAGCATCAAGAAAAATACCTTTAACTCTATGATGTTTTCTATAGATTTTCTTTTGAGCTGGAGTCAGAGTTTTCTTGTCAGATACCATACCAATATTGCCAACAGCAATTTCAATGCCATCTTCAAGTATATCCTATAGCTCATCATTGAGTCCAATGATACACCTGTATATCTTGATTTTCCACCATTCAAACTCAATGGAGTCACCATTGACTACAAGATATTTAGCAGAGTAATGATTTCTCTCAGAGCTACTGTAATCATAGGGAAATCCCTTTGCTGAGGAACTAGCAAAAGTACACTCAGTAGCCATATTTTTCTCGTTCGACCTTTGGTTGTACCACTGTTAAGTGTTACTGTTGCGGCGAGAATCGTGATACCAAGCTATTGATTAACTTGAATCTTTAATTCTTAAAATTCACAACCGGACTTTAATTTATCCAAAGGAAAGGTCTAAAGAAAGAAAAACCCTTTTCGCGATGTAACAACAACGCTAAGAGATTCGGGGATTGGGGGTTGGTTATGCCTAGGGTAGGTATTTCACATCCTAAACATCTGTAGTACTCTTCAAGAACCTTTTGTTTGTTTGCATGCTAAGTTTGCTAAATATTTGCTATGGATTGGGATTGGGTAAAAGGTGAAGGATGATAGGTAAAGACCTAAGGATTGTTTCTAAGTTTGCTCTCAAAGACATCGCGTCCTCTGCCTACGTATCCTAACTAGGATAAAATTAGAGCAATCGTAGTTCACCTCACTAGGGTTAAAGAACACTTGTTTATGATCAAGGTTCAAAGGGGAACAAACATAACAATGTTTGTATAGAGTTTCACAAAACTCTCTAGATCTATGTTATAACACTCAAGAGGGGAGTAAGCAATCATTACTATGATTCTTACATAGAGTTTACAAACTCTATCCTAGGGTTCTAGTTGAAGAAACACTCCTAGTGAAGGTAAGGCTTTTTAGACTTAAAGCAAAGTCTAATGGCTCATATGTTCTAACTTAACTAAGCTAGGGTCAGGATGACTTCACAAAGTCAAGGGGAAGAGGTAATGAGCTATCCAATAACACAAGGGTTAAGGGAGAGACTTTTCCTTTGGAAGGAGAGATAGAGATAGAGATAGAGATATATATATATATATATATATATATATATATATATATATATATATATATATATATATATATATATATAGAGAGAGAGAGAGAGAGAGAGAGAGAGAGACAACTTGGATGAGAACTAAAAAGTTCCATCACTTGGAGAAGAAATACTTGACAAAGCAAATGAATAAAGCGAGATGAATAAGATTACAATCAAGTAAGCATGCATATTACAATAAGCAAAGAAGATGAACGGTTACAACCAATAATCAAATATCTTAACAAAGATGATAACATGTCTTAACAAAGATTGAGGGCATCTCTTAACAAAGATTGAGACATATCTTAACAAAGATTGAAAGCACATCTTAACAAATATTGAAAGCATATCTTAACAAAGATTGAAAGCATATCTTAACAAAGATTGAAAGCATATGAAGGTGACAACCATGTAAAAAAATCACAATTTGAAAGTAAACATATCATAAACTCAAGGTATTTCAAGTGTAACAACAACATGTATTGATGACAATCAAACACAAGCAAATTAGTTTAACCTCATAATTTATGAGGAAAAGATCATGGGATTATGGTGACAACCAAAGGAGAGTACCCTAGCATGTTAACTAACATGGGAAGCAAAAATCTCATAAAAAAATTCAAGCATGTTCAAAGGGAATTCAACAGCAAGTAAGATAACGATCTCAACAAATGAACAGATTTCCACATAGAAAATAGACATCACAATTAAATAACAACATGTAATATTTTTACAACCTATGAAAATAGACCTTAATACAAGCATGTTGCAAAAAGAATGAGTTCGAAAGGATGAAAAATGAGAAAGATATGAATTTTTGAAGTCTCATGTACAAATCATATTTAACAAGCAAAAATAAAATAAAAGAGCAAGGGGTGGGAGTTGAACCCACGCCCTCAAGCTTATACATGTGCCCCCATAAAAATGAAAAAAAGAATAAAAGGGTTGATCCTCCTCAGGGATCGAACCGAGGTCAAGGCAGTGAAAGGCGTGTTTACAAGCAAGGTTTCTACCACTGGGAGGTTTCCTTGAATTATTCGCCGGCCATTCGCTGGGCTTCGCTAGGCGAATCCCAGCGAATGGGGCAGCGAACCTATGGCAGTAGCTTCTGTTTGGCTTCGCTGGAAGGGTTCGCCAGGCGAAGGCTAGCGAGCATTCGCTGCGTGGCTTCGCCAGGCGATGGCTGGCGAATGAAGCAGCATGTCTGATTTTTTCTTGAGCTTGCCTTGTGGTTGGGTTGTATGGTTTGGTTGCGATCATTCCTTGTCTGAGATAACTGATTATATGTTGTTATGTGTGTTGTGGGTATCCGTATGGCGTGGATCATAGTTTATGAATTGTGAGGTGCGAAATGTAGCCGTTTGGCAATTTTGTGCATTTGCTTAAATTGAATAGAAATGCATGATGAGATTGATTGTGAATGTGAACCATGTATGAATGGATGATGTGTATATATATATATATATATATATATATATATATATATATATATATATGTGTGTGTGTGTGTGTTTTGTGATACATATATGTTAAATGCATAATGAATATATGTGATGAATTTGAAGAATGCATGAGTATGTTTGTAAACATGTGTGCATTTCAAGAGTGTCATGAGTCATGTTGCATGTGAAGCATCATGGTATGCATTCTTGTGTCAATTGATCCCTCGGTGGATCTGCAGAACCCCGTGTGCCCTTGTGGGGTGTGAGCGGTGGTTGTTTATTGATTCCTCGGTGAATCTGCAGAACCTCGTGTGCCCTTGTGGGGTGTGAGCGATGGTTATTTATTGATCCCTCGGTGGATTTGCAGAACCTCGTATGTTGCGATGGTTATTTTGATTCCGCGTAGAATCTGCAGAACCTCGTGTGCCCATGTGGGGTGTGAGCGATGGTTATTCGGTTCTTCAATTGAACCTGTTGAAATGAGTCGGTACCGCATTTGCATCTGCATAGAGTCATGTGTCGGTCTCTATGAGTTGCATGTTGACATCTTGCATGATGTATGGTGAATAAACATAAGTGTAAATGTTTATATGAATTGTGGATGATTGGCATGGTTGGTATGCTTGAAAATATATGTACGTGTGAATGTATGTATATGTATATTTTGTATGTTTATGAATTGATATAAACATTGTTGACACATATTGTATATGCTTGGTGTTCTATTTGTAAATAGATAAATGTGATTACATTGCGATGTACGGTGTGATGAGGTGAGTTGCGGTGAGAACGCGAATAATGTTTATTGAGTATTATGTATATATATATATATATATATATATATATATATATATATATATATATATATATATATATATATATATATATATATATATATATATATATATATATATATATATATATATATATATATATATATATATGTATGTATGTATGTATGTATGTATGTTTATATGCATTATTATTTATGATATTGTTTCTCACCCTTCTGCTGTTTTATAATGCTCTATGAGGCATTGCAGATTAGATTGCTGGAGGTATTTTTGTGAAGCGTGGCTTCATTCCCTTTTGGTCGGTCGGCTCTGATATGTAGCACCGGGTAGATAGGATTATTTTGATTCTTTTGTGATGCATCTGAGTATGTATCTGCTGTTGACATGTTTTGTAAAGCATGATTGATGATGACTGTATTTGTGAATACATGTGTATGAGAATTATGAAATATTTGGATGTTTCCGCCATTGTTCTAAATATTTCTTGTGGGTGTTACCCCGTTGTTGCATATTTGTTGAGTAGGCGTTGTATGTGTGGAATTTTTGTGATAATGTGATATTCCCTTTTTATGCCATGTTATAAATGTACTCTGATAAAATTTTGAATTTATGCCGAAATGATTTATAGTGTTATTTGGGGGCATAGAAAGAGGGTGTTACAGGGGTGGCTATACATCTGTGTATTTAGCCACCCCCATAAATTATATGGTATGAAGACATGGAAATCTGGGTAAACTACAAACAACAAGAACAAGGAACAAAACATGAATGCATTTTCATTCACAACCTGGCCAAAACGCAACCTTTTTAAACAAAATTTAGGTCTAAACTGAGTGGAATTTAACAAGGAATACAATGGTATCCTTGGTTTTCTTTGAAAGGGTCTGCATTTTAAAATTCGATGGTAGTTGCAAAAATGGGATGAAAATGCATTTTCAAGATCAATGATCAAACCAGACATGCTATAATCAGGAAGAGGGTTCAAACACATCTAAATTATCATGTACATCAAGTTCACACATTCAAACAGCTCACACATAGGTCAAAACTTCAACTGACATATGGAAATGAAAGGAAATTCAAGACAGTTTGCAAGTGTGAGGGATTTAAGGACACATTCTCAAGGTTGTGGTTTCAACTGATATAATTAAAGCTAGATGACAGTAGCACATACTCTATATGAATTGCTAATGAAGTTTAGACAAAGGCTCAACTCAAACTCTTACTAAATCAAAATGACCAATATGCCACAAATGCTGAAATGATTTTGAAAACAGGATAGCTTTGTGTGGCAATCTGAACTGAACCAAAACATCTTCACATATGTAATATAAACATGCTAACGGAAAGGATTCATACTCAAACATGCGTCAAGTGAACAGGCAGCTAATCATGGATTGCAAACTTAGCATAATAATGCTAACTTCAATGATGCAGTCAAAAACATGAGAAAATTCAAAAGCTCAAAACCAAACATTGACATGCATATCTAAAATGAAAATAAGTATGGTGGACTTCACAAAGTTCAAAATTATATCATACAACAATGAAATGATTCTCAAACCACAAGGAAGCATACTAAAATCCAATCACAAGATCAAAACACATGCTGAAACAATTCATACTAGATAACCTTCATTCACATGTTTCAAATATGCCAATAAGTATGTCTAGCCCTTAAAACAATCATGAGTCCAACAGGATGAAAAATGACATGTTCATGGTAAAATCAACATGAAAATGCAGGCATATTATGTGATGCAGACTGTGAAACTTCAAATATACAAACTTAAGCTTATGCCACTGTCAAGTTCGTGTTTCAAAGGTATTAGTTGATGGTTCTAAACACACAAATTCATGTTTCAGCAGAGAAATGATAGGGTACTACAAACAAGTTCAATGACAATGCATCATGGTATGTAGACAATCATTTCAGGTGCAATCAGATTATGGAAACAAGATGCACATATCACAAGTATGGAAATGGATGAAACTGAATACCAAACTTAAGCATACCTCAACTGAATCAACTTTTAGCATTGTGGAAATGTAAACAGTTTTGGATTGATGATGCAGTAAGTGAGTTTTCAAGCAATGAGGTTTCAAACCAAAACAAAAGCACACACATATCATATACATGATGACAGACAGGATTAACCAAGAAAATCAAGCATAAGGCACTTAGAATAGAAATTGGCATGTTGGTGGAAAAGCCAAAAAAGTTTTGATAACAGTAGGAGTTTTTCAAATGGAGATTGTTTCAAACCAAAACAAAAGCACACACATATCATATATGCAAGGAAGAATGAGTTACAACTCAAAAACTAAACATATTGCAAGCAATCAAGAATTTGGCATATTCATGGTATGTTTTAGCTTAAAAGGAGCAGTTTGAGGGTGAAATAAGAAAATAGGTACACATAGATCAATTCAATCATCCACACACCTTAGAATCATGAATATAAATGAGTTACAACTCAAAACATAGGCATATACAAACAGAACAACAATTTGGCATGGTCAAGGCACATTCTAGCATGAAATTGCAATTGGAAGTGGAATTTGAGGAATTGTGAAAACAGGCAAGAATAGATCAAATAAACCAAGTACACACCTCATTATCATGACAAGGAATGTGTTTCAACTCATAAAACAATCATATGACAGTTGGAAAAGAAAAACATGTTGTGGTACTTAGTGAAAAATTTGTCTTGGAAAATTTAGCACAGCAGGTATGTTTTTTCAAATGGTGAGGTTTAAGTGGAAACAAATATCACACACACATTACAAATATGCCAGGAGATGAGATTGTGCTCAGGAACCAGGCCAAAGCAACACCAAACAGAAAATGACATTTTGAATCTCATGAATATGCAAACAACCAATTTCAAATATGCAACAGGCAGTTTCATGATAGTTGGGGTGTTTTGGTAGCATACACAAGTTTCAAATAGATAGGACAATGATATTATGCATATGGATCATGTAGACATGGATTGAAACAGATGTAGCATGTTTGGCATCATGATATTTTGAAAAATGCAGTTGAAGCATGATAAGGCAGTTGGAATCATCTAAAGAGAATTGAGCATAAAAGCACCATACACATTCTCAAAATAGGTAAACAGATGAGTCTCTAATCTTAAAGTCAAGCAAAATTGCTCCAAGCCAAAAATGATATGTTGAACCAAGTTTGACAGCAAAACTATCAATATCTCATGACAGGCCATAACAGCAAAACTCATATTTCTCACATCTCCACCAAAACAAACATCATGAGCAAGATCAAATGAACATTAAACAATGATTTAGAACCAAGAGATACCATTATGGCAATCCAACAGTCCAACACACAACTCATGGTAGTCAAAAAGCTAGAATGACACCAAAATAACATAAGAGCAAAAACAATAGCCACATTGATTCAAGCATGATCAAGGGCAGGGGGATCCTATGAGTAACTTATAATTTAAATCCAAACATCACCAAGGAACTAAGACTAACAAGCCTAGGGCAAGCATATCAATATTTCAATATTGACTCCTAAGACTACCACATGACCATAATCTTCACAAGAAAATTAATCATGATATCTAAGCACAAACTTGTAACACAATATCCATATATCATTTACAAATGACAATATATTAATGAAAGCAAGTATCATGATCATGAAACAAGAGTTCTTGACAAAGAACCACAATGGGGCAGTGTTGCACCCTAAAATTTGACCAACCGGTTCTCCTATCTGGTTCATGGTTCAATTCGTATTCGCCTATCAGATGCATGACATTTGTGCACAGACAGAGGATGTCAGGGCTACAGCTTGGTTTTCATCTACCGGATATTTCAGATCCAGTCTAGATAAATCAGGGTTTTATTTTCGGGAAATTGCGCGCTCCTCGGTGTTTTCAGCCTACATGGTGGTTTTTGGGATATTCTGATGTCAGGGGTTTACTGTTTGCTTCGATCTGGTCTCGCGCCTTCTTTTATGTTGTTTATTTGCCTCTGTTTGCATTTTTAGGATTTAATAGCCGTTTGTAGAATTTTAAATAGGTTTTATCGATTTTCTAGGATTTAAATAGGGTTTTTAAAATATTTTTAATAGCTTTAAATCATTTTTAGATTTTTTTTAATAGTTTTAATAGAATATAATAGATATTATAGGATTTAATAGTTTTAGATATGTTTTAATATAGGATTTAATAGTTTTATTAAATAGTATAGGTTTTATTAGGGATTTAATAGAAATTAAAGAAAATTGTAAATAGAAATGTTTAGAGTTTTAATTAGATGTTAATTCTTTCTTTGGTTTAATAGAGTTTAACTAGGTTTTAATCATCTTTTAGATTTAATTAGGATTTAATTAGTTTAGTTAGAGTTTAATATTAGTTAGGTTTTAATTGAGTTTGTTAGAATTAATTAGGATAGTTTAATTTTCATTTAGAGTTAATTGAGTTTTCAGATTAGTTAATTGAATAGTAATTAGTTAATTAGGTTCATTTAGTCTTTAATTAGTTTAATTGGGTTTAATCTTTTTTCACTCAGATTTTTGGTCCAAAGCAGTCTTTGTTTCGTGGGCCCATTTCAGAGTGTGGAGGCCCAATCAATATCAGTCCATTTTTGCTCTTTTTTGTCCAGATTGCAGTGCCAAGTGTCAAGTATATAAGCTGCCACGCGTGTAACTGAGAAGGCCCCCACCTCATAACTCACTCCACCCCAGAACTGCCCACGCGTCCTCTTCTCTGGCTCCCTCTCCTCCTGCCACGTTCCCCACCACCTCTCTCTCTCTGCCAACGCACAACACACGTGGCATCACCTCCTTCTCGCCGGGACCCCCTACCGCCGAGCATGCAAACGCCCTAACCCCCCACCGCCGGCAGCCCTAACCCTCACCGGACCACCGCCAGACGCCGGAAACTGCAAATTTTTTGTTTTCTCCAGAAATTCATCCGATCTCCTCCGATCTCCTCCGTCCACCTTCATCTACTATCCACCGGAAACTTCATCCATTGCCGGAAACTTCAAGCAATCTCCAGGATTGACTCATCAAGATCTCCAGGATCTTCTTCGTTTCCTTCAAAATCCAACGACGTTTAACAGATCTTCGTCCACGCTTCGTGAATCTCATCAACGTTCGCCCAGATTTGTTCGTCAGCATCATTTGTTCATCAGTATTCGGCAACATTCCTCACGAGTTCATCAGCTTCGCTCATCGTGTTCATCCAGATTTTCCAGAAATCCATTTAATCTTCAACCATCCCCAGAAGATCTCTAGAGAACCTCAGGATCTTCTTCTCTCTTGCAGCGATCTTCTTTGAATCTTCAAGAACTCCACGAGCTTGTTCTTGCTCCATATCCAGGTGCGTTCATCCGTTCGTTTTCTTCTTTCTGTTTGCTAGGATTGCCTGGTGTTATCTTGATTCGAGTAGATTCAGTTTAACCTTAGGATTTTGAGGTGAGGAATTTGGTAAGGTTGTAGTTCATTTCAGAGAGTGGAGTAGGTGAGATTGGTGTTTGATTTCATGAGCGATTAGGGTTTGAGAGGGTTCTGGAGAGGAGTTGCAGAGAGGGATTTGGGGGATGAACGGCGCTAGGGTTTTGGTTTAGTGAACAGTGAATGGGATATTGAGGATGAAGACTGGTTTTGTTAGTCAGTTGTTTGGGTTAGGGTTTAGATTGGGTTTAGGCCCAAGTCTGAGATTGCTGCGAGCACACCCCCCTCTTTGCTCGTCCCCCCCCCCCCCCCCCCCCGTTTGTGACTATGCTGAATGGATTTAGGTGTGGGCTTAGGACCCAATTGCTAGGCGCACCCCCTAGAGCAAGTCCAAATGGATAAATAACTGAAGCGTTTTCTATTCGCCCCCCCCCTCTTGTTTTATTTGTTTTAATTTTCTTCATTTGGTATCATGTTAGAAAATAATGCATAAAAAATAGTAGGAGTGTCCAATTAATTCCCTTATTTTTTCTTTAGGTTCATAATTCAATTTAGGATTTTAGGATGCAAAAATATTAAGTTGATCATGCATTTTCATTTTTATTGCATTTTTTGTATTTTAATTGGTATTGAATAATTGATTTGTGATGTGTCTGCCTTGCTGATTTTATTTCTCTCATTTGGTAATGAATTTTGCTCTAGTTTTTTAGTATGTTATACTAGGCTGATGCATGCTCCCCATAGGATTTTTTTGGTTTTTTTTTAGAGATTGATTGATGTTGTTTTAGGGTTAGAGAGTAGAGACCTCCTAACTTGCTGGTTAACCCTTGACCACTCCATGTTAGGGATTGTTTAGTAGCCTTAGAAGTTGACTTAGGCTTTGAGAGTTGATCTTGGGATCATAGAGGCATGTAGGTTTCCCCTAGATTTTTAGTAGATTTTTATAGGGTGTTCTGTTATTTTTGCTTGAGCTTGAGAATAGGAGAAGTCTTGAGGGCTTCTGACTTTGAAGTTCAACTGTGGTTGAACTTTAGAGGTAGTTTCTTTTAGTTTTGAGGGCCAGTGGTTTCTTTTGGAAGATGGAGGCTGGATGAAGTCTTGTTGGAGCTTGCAAGGATGCATGGATTGAGGTCCTAGTCTAGGGGCTTGCTCTCTGTTTGTGAGGTTTGAGATCTTGAAGTTTGAGGGAAATTTATGGTACTTTCCTGAGGAAGGCACTATGGATGTCTTTCATTCTTTCTTCTCACCTCTTTCTCAAGTATCCAATGATGTCGGAGCCTTCATGTGAGTTTAGTTTCTCCTGAGGAGGAATGTAAACCGTTCACAGTTGTTGAGCCACATGGGATATGATTCCTAAGTGGAGGTCCCCTAGTACTTTCCTGAGGAAGGCACTATGGGTCTGCTCACTTAGTTCCCTTAGTTCATGTAGGATTTCTCAAGTATCCAATGATGTTGGAGCCTTCATGTGAGTTTAGTTTCTCCTGAGGAGGAATGTAAACCGTTCACAGTTGTTGAGCCACATGGGATATGATTCCTAAGTGGAAGTCCCCTAGTACTTTCCTGAGGAAGGCACTATGGGTCTGCTCACTTAGTTCCCTTAGTTCATGTAGGATTTCTCAAGTATCCAATGATGTCGGAGCCTTCATGTGAGTTTAGTTTCTCCTGAGGAGGAATGTAAACTGTTCACAGTTGTTGAGCCGCATGGGATATGATTCCTGAGTAGGAGCCTCCTAGTACTTTCCTGCGGAAGGCACTACGAGTCTGCCTACTTATCTCCCTTTCTTTGTTAAGCTTGTCTTGAAGCTAGAGAACTGGGATTGATTTCTCTTGTGTAGGGTTTTGCTTTAGGGATTTGCTTAGAGATTTGATTAGGGTTTTGCATAGGGCTTTGCTTAGAGATTTGATTAGGGTTTTGCATAGGGCTTTGCTCAGAGGTAGATTAGGGTTTTGTTTTAGGGTTGTTTAGGGTCTTGCTCAGGGATAGTTTCTTGATTTTGGATAGGAGTTTGCCAGGCTGGTTAGCCTTCTCTTTGTGTTGATTGACTTGTGTGGTGCCGTGCTGCATTAGACTTAGGGGTTCATCTAGATATTTCTGAGATAGGTGCATCTTAGAAATAGGCTTTGTGCGCATAAGAAGTTGAGGTGGTCCTCCTTCTGCTTGATTGTTATTGAGTGGCTTTGCTTGCTGGTATTTGGTAGAGCTGAGCTCCCTTGCCTCTGTGGTGTGTGGCCTTTGTGCCTTGCTTGTTTGGTTGTTGCATTCATGCATATTTCCAGTATTTCTTTACTTTGCAGTGATTCCTGTTTGCTGTTTAGTTCTGTTGCCATGATCCCTTAGGAGCTCTAACTTCTCTGTTGTGGAGGAGTTATGATAGACATTAGGTCGGTTAACCAGGCATGATAACATTAGGTAGATTCCCCTTTTAACCATAGTTTTAGGGTGTCTCTTTCCTTTCTCAAAACAACAGAAAAACACATAATAAAGGATAAAACAAAAGTGAATTCATTTCTTCCGTTAAAAGATTTGAACAAACATCAAAACTTTTTGTCCTCCTGGACTGTGAAAACCCTTGGTTAAGGTGCATTTTCCCATAAAAAACACTTGAACAACTTGTGTCATGCGTAGTCGAACTACGTTTGCTCTGATCTTCCATGCTGTGTGGAAGTACGTAGGCACAGGACGCGATGTCCTGGCGAGCAACCTTTCCCCTTGCCTAGACGTAGGTAGTCGAACTACGTTGACTCTGACTTTCCCATTGCACGAGGGAGTACGTAGGCCCAGAACAGCGTATGTTCTGTCGAGTCCTGTCCTTTTCGTTTCTTTTCAGACTGACCACTAGCGTAGATAGATAAACACACCTTTTTCCTTATAAACATCAAGCGTGGATCCCGTCGAGTACGACGGACGTGAGGGGTGCTAATACCTTCCCCTTGCGTAACCGACTCCCGAACCCAGGTTTTGGTTGCGATGACCATACCTTTCCGTTTTTGCGAGGTTTACTTCGAGAGTTTCCTTTCCCTCTGGGATAAATAACGCACGGTGGCGACTCTTCTGTCACGCCGGCGCCGATTTTCGCAGTAGCGACAACTGGCGACTCTGCTGGGGATTCTTAAGCATTTAGGGACTTTTCCCATCCCTTATGCTGGGACCGTTTCCCATCCCCTACGCGAGTCAATCCTAGCGCTTGGGTGTTTATCTGTTGGGTGTTGTGCATATGTGTTTTACCTTTCTGCACTTTACTTTCCCGCACCTTTACCTTTCCGCATTTACTTTCAGCACTATATTATTATGATTATTGCTGTGGGAGAGGGAGGTTACTATGAGTGAGAAGCCGGACCTGGGCTTGAGTATGCACCTAGACATAGTTGCGGAGAGTAGTAGATGAACCTGTCTGCTGAGCAGGCACAGTTCCCTACGAAATCTGCGCTCAGACGAGGTTCTCTCCGAGGTGCTCCTTTCCGGTCCTGAGGATCTGAGGGGAGTCTAGACGTGAGGATTGTCGACTCTGGGGACCGATCATTTGGAAGTCAGCTAAGTGAGGCCTCTTCATGACTTGATGATGCCACTCCTTCTGGGAATCGTATCGTCACTCATGAAAGTCTGTGACGTTGATGACCGCATAGGATGTCGTACCTTTGTCCGTGGATTAGGTCCATACCTGTGAGGGGGATTGGGTTATTACAGGAAAACTGGCCTTTAGAAACCATGATTCAGCATTTATCGGATGGTTTTCTTAGCTCGTTAACAGGTGTTTTGTTTGGATCAGATGGGTTTCTTGTTTGAGGTTGATACTATTATCATATGGCTTTCTCGTCAGTTACAGAGGTTCAGATGGATTTCTTACCAGGGTATTGGTATTTTGGGTGTCAGATGATAGTCAGCGTCATGAGGTTCTGGTGACTGTGGTGGTTTTCTGTTCTTGACATCACATAGATGTTCCTCTTCAGGCTACAACATGGCCCCTGTGTTCACTGATTGCATCATTTATCATATTGCATTAGTGCATTACCATTTGCATCCAACTAACGTGTGTGTATTGCAGGTACATATTTTCCCTCCCAGTTACGGTGTTTGTTTCCTAGCAAGATATGGAAGCCATGAAGAGAGTGTTACCCTATAGATTCCCGTCTCCAGATATCAGTCTATTGTCAGAGTTAATTACTATTGCTAAGAAGAAGGTGATGGGAGATTTCAGGAAGACATATGGGAGGATCCTGACTTATGTTTACCAGCCCTCGGCTTATGAGATCAGCGGCATTTACACCCTGTTGCAGTTTTATGATGCTGAGCTCAGGTGTTTCGTATTTCCTGATTTTGTCTTAGCTCCTACCCTGGAGGAGTATTCTGCACTCTTGGATGTACCGATTCGCGAGCAGATGCCTTTCTATCACACGGACGCTAAGCCTAATCTGGCTGAGCTTTCTGCTATTCTGTACTTAGGAGAGTTTGAGCTGACAGGGAAGATGATCAGAAGAGGAGATGCATGGGGACTTCCGTTGGTTGTTTTGGTGGAGAAGGCTCGGGAGTATGCCAAGAAGGGTGGCTGGGTTGTTTTTGACGCCATCCTTGTTGTGTGTGTTTATGGCATTGTATTGTTCCCAAACTTTCCTGATTTTGTTGATGCAGATGCTTTCTATATTCTGGCTGCAAAGAACCCAGTTCCTACCTTGCTGGGAGATATCCACCATTCCACTCACTACCAAAATGAAAAGCGGCGAGGAAGGAATGTCTCTTGCTGTGTACCTCTACTGTGCAGGTGGTTTACTAGTCATATGCCGAAGCTCAGGGCCTTTCGTCACTTCTATTGTTTCTTTAGGATGGCCTGAGCGCTTGATGGGGTTGACTTCTAAGAATGTGGTGTGGGTTAATGAAGAGGTGTTAGGAGTTGAGGTCATATACAGATGCGAAGGATTCCCTAATGTTCCTTTGATAGGAAGGAAAGGGTGTGTCAATTACAACCCTTCCTTATTAATCAGGCAGTTTGGGTATGCACCTCAGGAAGCGCCGAAGCCCGAGGAGATACAGGAATCTCTGTATCTCACTGGGGCAATAGAGGAAGAGATGTTGATCAAGCTTGAGAAAGCATGGAAGAACCTGCATAAGAGAGGGAAGCCTTCATGTAGCAAAGGGGGTACTCGAGTTCTTGGTCCGTATGTGGAATGGATTCGTGAACGAGCTACGAAATTCCTTATGCCTTATCCTGCAATTCAGCCATTGTATCCTTCTCCGGTGGAGGAGCCCACCACTATAGACATGCAGGTATACAAGCAGCTGAAGGCGGAGAAAGAAGAGTTAGCAAAGGCTAAAGAAGCTTTAGAGAAAGAGAACGCCCAGCTTCGTCATGAAAAGATTGAAACAGGATATTTCTCCAAGCAACAGGCCGAAACTTTGAAACATCTGAAGACTACTTTGCTGGAGTTGACTGAAACCAAGAAGCGGTTGGAGTTAGATGTAGACTCAGTTAGCAGTGTATTGGCTACTAAGAAACAAGAGCTGGAAAGGGCCTACACGAAGTTAGCTAAGTTCAGAAAGCATTGGGACCTCACTATGGCCAAACGCAAAGAACGGGAAGAAGAGCTAAAGACACAGGTTGCTCAGTTGGGAGAACAGGTTAAAGTGAAGACTGAAGAGCTTGAAGAAGAAGCATGTCGTCGATACGAGGCCGAACGCAAACTGATTGATGCCATGAAGAATCAGGAAGATTGTCAGCACAGAGCAGGCACCAAGAGGCCCAAACCTGAGGATGGTGCCCAGGATAAGGCTTGGGAAGATTTTGTCAGAGATATCCAAGGGACGGTCAGGAAAAGGGATCAATTGATAGAAAGCTTGATTTGTCGACCGGATCATCCAGAGACGAAGAAGCTGGTTGAGGATTTCTGCGACCGTACCCGCACTTGATTTCTTTCTTGTATTCTACGTGTTGAGATCACCACCAGGCATGTTGGTTGGGATCCTCCTTTATCATATCAGTTGTATGGAACATAGTTGCGTAACGCCTTGACGAGACTGTTTTTCCAATATATGAGGGTTTTTCTAAATATTGTCTTTATGGTTTCTCTTGTCTTACCGCCTTGACACTGGAATTGGAGGGGAAATGTCCCCAACGCACACATGCACGTTAGCATTTTTGCATTGTTGTTTGCATAAATCACATTGCATTACAGGTTTATGATCCATGTTCCTTATCATTCTTCATCCATATATCCAAGTATTTTCAGGATTGCAGAAAAGCGGGTCCACCGTTACTCTACCAGAACCAATCACAAGAAGATCATGGACAACGTACAGAGTGAAATGCAAGAAATGCGTGACAGGATGGCCATGCTCATGCAAACCATGGAGACCATCGCCAAAGGACAAGAGCAACCGCAGAATCTGGTTCAACCGATAGTCGCACGGGCTGAAAACAACGGGACACCGCATGGTGAAAATATTGTTGCTTCTCCCCGAGT
This sequence comes from Lathyrus sativus, assembly GCA_963859935.3. Taxonomy (NCBI): domain Eukaryota; kingdom Viridiplantae; phylum Streptophyta; class Magnoliopsida; order Fabales; family Fabaceae; genus Lathyrus; species Lathyrus sativus. The sequence goes on along the minus strand of OZ012735.1, from coordinate 622,723,822 downwards.
TAAGAATCGTCAAAGTGCTGATGCTATTCCCGTAACCGATTTGAATGCTGGAGAAACTGGTCCTGTAGGGGGAGGTGGGAACGCCAGTAATATGAATGCCAATACAGATACTGGTGGGGTACTTGTGGGTAATGTCAACCAGGGTTTCAATGGGGGCATTGAGAATGTCGGAATGAATGGTAATAATGGTAACCAGGGCTTCAATGGTGTAAACATGGGGTATGGCAACATTGCTGGCGCCAAGGCTGGGTTTGGTGGATATGGTTATGGTAATCTTGGATATGGAACTGGTGCATACAACGCTCAAGAGATGGGCAATCTGAGGTATGACCCCAGGTACTTCCAAACGGGTCCGGGCCGTGATGCAGATTATGTTGTATACGATGCAGTACCTCGCTGGGAGGATCATCAGGAGGATGTGTTCTCTGGTCAGAACGAGGGTTATGAAAGAGCTAGGGATGACAACCATCAGATGAGATTGCTAGAAGAGAAAGTGAACAGATTGGTCAGCCAGAATGCTCTTGGGCTGAATATGTCAAATATGGGGCTGGTCCCAGGGCTGAGGGTCCCGCTGAAATTCAAAGTGCCGTCATTTGATAAGTACAAAGGGGATACATGCCCTAGGGTGCATGTGCGCACGTTTTACAGGCGTATGTCTGCGTATTCTGAGGATGAAAAGATGCTAATGCACTTCTTCCAGGATAGCCTGTCAGGGCCATCGCTGGAGTGGTACATGAGCTTGGAGCCTACTCAGATCAGGAGTTGGAAAGAGCTGGCAGAGGCTTTTGTTCGGCATTATCAATATAATAATGATCTCGCCCCTAACCGAGTCCAGCTGCAGAGCATGTCTCAAAAGTCTAGCGAGAGCTTTAAGGAATACGCCCAGAGATGGTGAGATTTGGCTGCTAGGGTACACCCTCCGATGGTGGAGCGCGAAATGATGGATATGTTCATAGGAACTTTTTCTGGAATGTACTATGACCGGTTGCTCAATTTTTCGATGAGTACTTTCTCTGAGTTGATCTTGATGGGGGAACGCATTGAAAATGGAGTGAAGATTGGCAAAATTCAAGCGGGTGAGTCCAGTTCCGCAGGAGGTAATAAGAAGACGTTTGGTGGTAGAAGACAGGGTGACACCAATGCTGTATACAATGCTCGACGGAGAAATAGAAGTCAGAACTGGCATCAGCAATCGCAGGTTGCAAGCGTAACCATTCCAGGGCCTTCTCAGCAGCAGAGACAACAACCACAGCAGCAGGCTCAGCAGTAGCCTAATAATAATCAGCGCAGACTTCAGAACCCACGACCGAGGAGAGTATTCGAGGTACCGCCGGTATCATATGCAGAACTCCTTCAAACTTTGTTGAAGTTGCAGCTAGTCGAGAAGAGGACCTTAGCACCACCAACCGGGCAACCACCAGTCGGGTATGATGTTAATGAGCATTGTGACTTCCATTCGGGTGCGCCAGGGCACAATATTGAAAATTTCCTAGCTTTCAAGCATAAAGTACATGATTTGCTTGATAGTACAGCTATTAACTTCGGGAAGGACGGTCCTAATATCACGCAACAGCCAATGCCCAAGCATGGTGGGGCTGGGGCCAATGCAATCCTGATTGATGATGAGTTGGACTTGGTTTCAGAAGTGAACGAGCTGAAAACCCCTTTGAGTTACCTAAAGCAACACTTATTGAAAGGAGGTGTCTATCCCGGTTGCAGTGAAGAGTGTGCTGACTGTTTGGTTCAACCTGGGGGCTGTGAGAAGTTGAAAAGGGGAGTTCAAAGTTTGATCGATGAAGGAATCATGCGGTTTGACAGGTCTGTGGGACGAGAGAAGTCTGTTGAGACGGAATCTGGAAAAGAGCATAGTGAGGTTGCTACGATCACCATTCCGTTCAAATCAGTGACAATTTCGGCACCATCGAAAAGGCCGACCATTACTATTACCAAGGCTAAGCCAGTCCCTTATGAGAGCACAAAGGCAGTCCCGTGGTGCTATGGTGCTGAGGTGTATTGTAATGGGGAAAAGATTGACTTGGACGGTTCGCCAGCAGGATCCGTAGACAACATAGTGGGAGCGGGTGGTATAACCCGGAGCGGGAGAATTTTCACTTCACCTGAGGTCGAGGCAGAGAGGCTCGCCAGGGGTAAGAACAAAGTTGTTGAGGGGGAATCTTCGGGGAGTAAGGAGAAGGAACCGATAACCAAATATGTGGAAGAATTCATGAGATTGATTCGCAAAAGTGACTACAAGATCGTAGATCACCTGCAGCAAACCCCGTCAAAGATCTCCATATTATCGCTGTTGTTGTGTTCCGAGGCGCATAGAAATGCCCTGTTGAAGGTACTTGAGACATCATTCGTGCCGCAAGAGATTTCAGTTAATCAGCTAGAGGGAGTTATGGCACATGTTAACGCTGGGCATGGTTTGGGATTCACGGATTTTGACCTAACGCCTCGAGGGCGTGATCACAATAATGCCTTGCACATTTCTATCGAGTGTCGGGGCACTATTTTATTCCATGTGCTGGTAGACACTGGGTCCTCGTTGAATGTGTTACCAAAGAAAGCTCTGTTGAAATTGGATACCCGTGGGTTATTGTGCACACCTAGTGATTTGGTGGTGAGGGCCTTTGACGGAACGAGGAGGTCGGTATTCGGATCAGTAACGTTACCCATCCAGGTAGGTCCGGAGGTGTTTGATACAGTGTTTTACATCATGGACATCCAGCCTGCATATAGCTGTTTGATCGGGAGACCTTGGATTCATGCCGCTGGGGCAGTAACTTCTACACTCCATCAGAAGCTAAAGTATATGGTTGAGGGGAGTATCGTGACGGTGTGTGGCGAAGAGGATATCTTAGTCAGTCATTTGTCTTCCTTCAAGTACGTGGAGGTAGATGGAGAGATTCATGAAACGTTGTGTCAGGCGTTCGAAGGGGTGAAGGTTAAAGAAGAAGCTCCGGCAAAGAGTGAAGGGCAAGAGGTGGTCGTCTCCTCATATAAAGAAGCCAAAGCGTTGGTACAAGCAGGAGAGACTCAGAAGTGGGGGCAGGTTCTGGACATACCAGTGAAGCAAGATAGGTATGGCTTGGGGTACCGCCCATCTCCCTCACAGAGTGCGCCTAAGTACAAGGGACCTGTGGTGTTCACGCCCGGAGGGGTTAGCTTCGAGAGGATTAATGCCGTGTCTGATACGGAGGAAGTGGATAGCGACTGCGACATGGACGCGTGGATTCGACCCAGCACGCCGGGGCAAAGCCTATGCAACTGGTCCATCCAGGACATCATCCAAGTCACCAAACAGTAATGCATTGTTTTTTCAATCATTGTATGATCACATGCCTTGCCCGGGGCATCGTTGATCTCGTCTTAGGGCCTAACTGTTTACCTGTATGTTTGCATGATCAATAAATGACGACGTTTTTTTACATTCAAATGTTGTGATCCTTTTCTTTCTGTTTTTTTATTTTTCAATAAAATGGCAGCGTGGTTATGCATTTCGCTTGTATATCATTTTGAAGCACTTAACCGTTTCCCTCGCACGATTCATGAATTTTCAGATGACATCGACCAAAGACTTCCTATGACTCGTTTAGACTTCGAGCATCCGATCTTCCAAGCTGAGGAGGAGATTGTTGAGGATAGTGACTTACCAGAAGAGCTGAGTCGGTTATTGAAGCAAGAGGAGAGAGTCATTCTGCCTCACCAGGAAGAGATTGATATTGTCAATTTAGGGTCTGAAGAATGCGTCAGGAATATCCGTATAGGGGCCACGTTGCAGGCCGACATCAAGCAAGAGCTTATTGAGATGCTGCATGAATACAGTGATATATTTTCTTGGTCCTACGAGGACATGCCAGGTTTGGATACTGATATGGTTGTTCATCGTCTGTCGTTGAGGGAAGATTTCCCACCCGTGAAGCAGAAACTCAGAAGGACTCGTCCTGACATGGCTGTAAAGATAAAGGAAGAAGTGCAGAAGCAATGGGATGCTGGATTCCTGGCTGTCACCACTTATCCCACTTGGGTCGCTAATATCGTGCCTGTGCCTAAGAAAGATGGCAAGGTTCGAATGTGTGTTGATTATAGGGATCTAAACAAAGCGAGCCGGAAAGATGATTTCCCACTGTCGCATATTGATGTGTTAGTTGACAACACAACTCAATTTTCGGTATTCTCTTTCATGGATGGATTTTCGGGGTACAACCAGATCAAAATGGCTCCGGAGGATATGGAAAAAACGACCTTTATCACCCCGTGGGGGACCTTCTGTTATAAGGTGATGCCCTTTGGTTTGAAAAATGCTGGGGCAACGTACCAGCGGGCTATGACAATGCTTTTTCACGACATGATGCACAAAGAGATTGAGGTGTATGTCGATGACATGATTGCCAAGTCGCAAACGGAGGAAGAACATCTGGTTAATCTGCTGAAGTTGTTCAAGAGGCTGAGGAAGTTCAGGCTGAGGCTGAATCCTAACAAGTGTACCTTCGGAGTGAGATCCGGGAAGCTACTGGGGTTCATTGTGAGCAAAAAAGGAGTTGAGGTCGATCCTGCAAAAATAAAAGCAATACAAGAGATGCCATCACCGAGGACAGAAAAAGAAGTCCGTGGATTCTTAGGGAGGTTGAACTACATTGCTAGGTTCATCTCTCACCTAACGACCACGTGTGAACCTTTGTTCAAACTGTTAAAGAAAGATCAAGCGGTGGTTTGGAACGACAATTGCCAAAGGGCATTTGAAAAGATAAAAGAATACTTGCAGGAACCTCCGGTGTTGATACCCCCAGTATCAGGGCGACCACTGATTATGTATCTGACGGTTCTTGAGAACAGTATGGGTTGTGTTCTCGGTCAACATGACGAGACAGGACGGAAAGAGCATGCAATTTACTACTTGAGTAAAAAGTTCACGGATTGTGAATCTCGATACTCTATGCTCAAAAAGACATGTTGTGCATTGGCGTGGGCTGCCAAACATCTAAGACAGTATATGCTGAACCATACAACCATGCTGATATCAAAGATGGATCCGATCAAATATGTGTTTGAAAAGCAAGCGCTCTCTGGAAGGATAGCTAGATGGCAGATGGTATTGACAGAATACGATATCCAGTATGTTTCCCAGAAGGCCATTAAGGGAAGTATTCTGTCCGAATATCTCGCCGAACAGCCAATTGAGGATTATCAGCCTATGAAGTTTGAGTTTTCTGATGAGGACATAATGTACTTGAAAGCTAAAGATTGTGATGAGCCGTTGCCTGGTGAAGGTCCTGAGCGGAGTTCCAAATGGCAGTTAATTTTTGATGGGGCTGTCAATTCGTATGGTAGTGGTATTGGGGTAATCATTACAACTCCCCACGGGTCGCACATCCCGTTTACAGCCAGATTGACTTTTCTAGTGACGAATAACGAAGCCGAGTACGAAGCTTGCATTATGGGGTTGGAGGAGGCTATTGATCTGAGGATCAAGAATCTGGACGTATATGGGGATTCAGCATTGGTTGTGAATCAGATTAAAGGAGAGTGGGAGACACGCCAACCTAATCTAGTACCGTACATGAATTATGCGAGAAGGTTGCTACCTTTCTTTGATAGGGTGGAATTTCATCATGTACCTCGGGCGGAGAATCAAATGGCAGACGCCCTTGCAACATTATCCTCGATGTATAAGGTCAACTACTGGAATGAGGCTCCCAGGATTTTCATCTCTCGCCTTGATAGGTCGGCCTTTGTGTTTGCAATTGATGAAGCATCTGACGGTAAACCTTGGTATTTCGACATACAGAATTTCCTGAAGAACAAGGAATATCCGGCTGGGGCATCCAGTCGTGATCATAAGGCTCTAAGGAGATTAGCAGGCAACTTCTATCTGAATCCCGACAGCGTTTTGTATAGAAGGAACCACAATTTGGTACTCCTCCGGTGTGTAGATGAGAAGGAAGCCAATTTACTCATGGAAGAAGTCCATGAAGGAACTTTTGGTACGCATGCGGGTGGGCATGCTATGACCCGAAAGTCGTTGAGGGCGGGGTGTTATTGGTTAACGATGGAAACATACTGTTTCAAGTTCGCCAAGCGGTGTCACAAGTGCCAGATCTATGCCGATAAGATCCATGTGCCACCCAGTCTACTGAATGTTATGGCTTTTCCGTGGCCTTTCTCCTTGTGGGGGATTGATATGATCGGCAAGATTGAGCGTACTGCTTCTAATGGGCATCGCTTCATCCTGGTCGCGATCGATTACTTCACCAAGTGGGTGGAAGCAGCATCTTACGCCAATGTGACGAAGCAGGTGGTGGCCAGATTTATCAAGAGGGATATAATTTGCAGATACGGTATTCCTGAACGGATCATTACTGATAATGGTTCGAACTTGAATAATAAGATGATGAAGGATCTTTGTCGGGAGTTTAAGATCGAGCATCATAATTCATCTCCGTACAGACCCAAGATGAATGGCGCTGTTGAAGCGGCCAACAAGAACATAAAGAAGATTGTTCAGAAGATGGTGGTAACATATAAGGATTGGCATGAGATGTTGCCGTTTGCTTTGCACGGTTATCGCACGACGGTGCGGACATCAACCGGGGCAACACCATTCTCATTAGTGTATGGCATGGAGGCGGTCTTTCCATTGGAGGTTGAGATACCATCTTTGAGGGTTTTGCTTGATGTTCAGCTTGATGAGGCAGAATGGGTGAGAAGTAGATTGAATCAACTGAGCTTGATAGACGAGAAGAGACTGACATCAATTGCGCACGGTAGGCTGTATCAGAGCCGAATGAAGAAAGCGTTTGACAAGAAGATTCGACCTCGAAGCTTTCAGACGGGTGATCTTGTGCTGAAGAGGATTCTCCCACCGCAATCGGATCACAGGGGCAAATGGACTCCCAATAATGAAGGTCCATACGTCGTGAGGAAGGTCTTCTCCGGAGGAGCCTTATTGTTATCCACCATGGATGGTGAAGACTTTTCGTCCCCTGCGAACTCGGACGCAGTTAAAAAATACTTTGCTTAAAAATTGACCCGCTGGACAGTAAAAAGAGAGTCCAGGCAAAAATGGGGCATCCTGGCGAACCAAAAAACAGAATAAAAAAGGTTCGGGAAAAAGTTAGGGATAAAATGGAAAAAATGTACACCTGCGAAGTTGAAAACCTACACTGGGCAGCTTCGGCAAAAAGGGGTATCCCGGTGAATTGAAAACCCGTAAAGGGCGATTCACGCAAAAGTTAGGGATTTGAGAAGCAAATGACTGCGGTCCAAGTTTGATTGCTCAGTGGTTTGGGAGAACCTGGGGGGGGGGTCAACTATCCAAAACAATCTCTTCCGAAGACAGAGATCAGGAAAGCGTCAGAGTCCGGCGAGTCATAGGAGGATCGGTTCATGGTGTTCGTCTGTAACACGTTGCCGACATGTGTACAAGTTTTTCTGTATCTTTGTATACTTCTGCATTTTGTTTATGTGTGACTACCTCTTTTCAGGAGTTGCATCTGATGTACAAATCTTGCCTATTCTCAGGTCGTTATCAATAAAGTGTGTTATTCAGTGTAGTGTGTGACTTTGGTTTTAATTTTTACAGTTTTGTTTGTAAAAAACGCCGATGTTTTTGATAAAACTTACATGCGTGTAAACAGGCGGGCCTCGGCCGATGATTGTTAAAACCGGAAATTACCTGAATGGGTGTCATGGGTGATTACCAAGATGTTTCTTTTTGCATAGATTGTCTTGTGTTTGCTTGTTGACTTTTGCAGGTATTCAAAAGCTCGCAAAGTTCCCCGCCAGAGTCCATGGCAGGCTAGTACCCTCTTCAGAGGATGAACGTTGTGTCCTTCCCCAGTGAAGTCTCCCCAGGCAAAATTTGAATGTTGTCTCCCCAGGAGAGTGGAGATTGCGTCAAAGGAGATCAATGCATCTTCAGTAGTTCAGAATTGGCTTATCAAGCAGAGCAGAGTCCTCCCCAGCGAAGGTCGAGACGGATATGATTAACTTCCCCAAAGAGTTTCTTGCGTAGTGCGAATCAGAGCACGCCGGTCAATCCCCAGCTCAGTGATAGCAGGATGAATTATCCCCACAGGGCGTAACCAGAGTGTTGATACCTTTTGAAAGTAGTTTCCAGGATGGCTTTTCTCTTTCCCCGACAGGTTGATCCATCCTCGTCAGGACGATCATTTTCAGCAGAGTTTGAAGTTTTGAGTTTGTGAGCTACTTTCCCAGCAGGATGGTTATCCCCAGCGGAGTTAGTTCATCTTTCCAGCCTTTATTTTATTGGAAGCGTATCGGTGGTATTCCGGTCATCCCCAGCGGATCCAGTTTGTCTTCAGCATTTATTTTGCTGGAGTACTCCTTTGCATAAGCATGCATCATAAGCACTTGTATTTTACATGAATACGTAGCATTTCCATGCAGTATGGAAGCATTACGGCATCATCAAACATGTGCATTTGGAAGCGTAGGCAGGATTGATTACCCGTCCAGCCTCAGGTATTTTTCTCTGTCGATAAGTGAGATCGTGGTTCGCAGAGATGTGCGTATGTTTGGTTTGTGGCACAAGACGCGCAGTGATCGTGTTTCCTCCTGTCAAGAGGGTTGTGGCGCAGGGCACGCAGTGATCGTGGTCATCGTTATGTTGTGGGGTTTTCGCGGAAGAGGTTCGCAGAGATGTGCGTATGTTTGGTTTGTGGCACAAGACGCGCAGTGATCGTGTTTCCTCCTGTCAAGAGGGTTGTGGCGCAGGGCACGCAGTGATCGTGGTCATCGTTATGTTATGGGGTTTTCGCGGAAGAGGTACGCAGTGATCGTATTCATCCCGTATGTTTGGTTTGTGGCGCAAGGCACACAGTGATCGTAGTCATCGTTATGTTATGGGGTTTTCGCGGAAGAGATACGCAGTGATCGTATTCGTCCTATACGTGGTTTTGTTTGCAACGCCAAGACGCGCAGTGATCGTGTTTCCTCCTGTCAAGAGGGTTGTTGCGCCAGGCACGCAGTGATCGTGTTCGTCATGTCATATTCCCTTAGCAGAGTTTGCTTGGTCAAGCACACTTTTCCCCCAACTGAGTCTTTCTCAGGATGCTGTGGTGTCAGCATTGGAAGACGGTAATGCAGATTTTTGGGTGGTCACCCGTAGTTTCCCCAACAGAGTTATGTTCTCCAGCAGGGTGTTACTTCAATGAGTTACTTGGTTAAGTCCCTCATAGTCCCCAACAGGGTATTCGCCACGGAGTTGTTTGGTTAAATTCCTCTTATTTTTCAACAAGGTTATTCTCGTCAGGGTGCTTGGTTAAGTTCCCAATTTCCTCAGCAGAGTGTTTTCAGGATACCTATTGCCAGAATAGGTATTGGACGACCGTCGTCAGAATTTTCCTCTCAGAGTTGCTTGGTTAAGTTTCTCGTGCCCCCGCAGGGATGCTCGTTCAGGTACAAACGGAAGGTTGGTAAGTGAAATCAACATTTTCTCGCAGTTTAGTGGATGCTCGTTCAGGTACGAACGAAAGGTTGGTAAGTGAAATCAACATTTTCTCGTAGTTTAGTGGATGCTCGTTCAGGTACGAACGAAAGGTTGGTAAGTGAAATCAACATTTTCTCGCAGTTTAGTGGATGCTCGTTCAGGTACGAACGAAAGGTTGGCAAGTGAAATCGACATTTTCTCGCAGTTTAGTGGATGCTCGTTCAAGTACGAACGGAAGGTTGGTAAGTGAAATCAGCATTCTCTCGCTTGGTTAAGCGTTTGCTCGTTTCTTCGGATGCGGAAGGTTGATAAGAGAGATCAACAATTTCTCACTGGTCAGTGTATGATCACTTCTTCGGAATGGGATGGCCTATGGACAATATCAGATTATTTCATAAGCAGGTTGGTGGATAGGTGTTTAGTTATCGTTGTGGCAACAGAAATCAGTTCCCTGGTTAATTCTCCCCAAGCAGCGGTGTGCGCAATTTATTTTTGCGGTTGGCAAATTTCAGGGTTTCATTGGTATTCAACCGTCATTTACCTTTGAATGTGTGAAGGCTGAGCGCTCTTCACCCATTCAGGTCCAAGCCGTTTGAATAGGGGCAGCTGTTGCACCCTAAAATTTGACCAACCGGTTCTCCTATCTGGTTCATGGTTCAATTCGTATTCGCCTATCAGATGCATGACATTTGTGCACAGACAGAGGATGTCAGGGCTACAGCTTAGTTTTCATCTACCGGATATTTCAGATCCAGTCTAGATAAATCAGGGTTTTATTTTCGGGAAATTGCGCGCTCCTCGGTGTTTTCAGCCTACATGGTGGTTTTTGGGATATTCTGATGCCAGGGGTTTACTGTTTGCTTCGATCTGGTCTCGCGCCTTCTTTTATGTTGTTTATTTGCCTCTGTTTGCATTTTTAGGATTTAATAGCCGTTTGTAGAATTTTAAATAGGTTTTATCGATTTTCTAGGATTTAAATAGGGTTTTTTAAATATTTTTAATAGCTTTAAATCATTTTTAGATTTTTTTTAATAGTTTTAATAGAATATAATAGATATTATAGGATTTAATAGTTTTAGATATGTTTTAATATAGGATTTAATAGTTTTATTAAATAGTATAGGTTTTATTAGGGATTTAATAGAAATTAAAGAAAATTGTAAATAGAAATGTTTAGAGTTTTAATTAGATGTTAATTCTTTCTTTGGTTTAATAGAGTTTAACTAGGTTTTAATCGTCTTTTAGATTTAATTAGGATTTAATTAGTTTAGTTAGAGTTTAATATTAGTTAGGTTTTAATTGAGTTTGTTAGAATTAATTAGGATAGTTTAATTTTCATTTAGAGTTAATTGAGTTTTCAGATTAGTTAATTGAATAGTAATTAGTTAATTAGGTTCATTTAGTCTTTAATTAGTTTAATTTGGATTTAATCTTTTTTCACTCAGATTTTTGGTCCAAAGCAGCCTTTGTTTCGTGGGCCCATTTCAGAGTGTGGAGGCCCAATCAATATCAGTCCATTTTTGCTCTTTTTTGTCCAGATTGCAGTGCCAAGTGTCAAGTATATAAGCTGCCACGCGTGTAACTGAGAAGGCCCCCACCTCATAACTCACTCCACCCCAGAACTGCCCACACGTCCTCTTCTCTGGCTCCCTCTCCTCCTGCCACATTCCCCACCACCTCTCTCTCTCTGCCAATGCACAACACACGTGGCATCACCTCCTTCTCGCCGGGACCCCCTACCGCCGGGCATGCAAACGCCCTAACCCCCCACCGCCGGCAGCCCTAACCCTCACCGGACCACCGTCAGACGCCGAAAACTACAAATTTTCTGTTTTCTCCAGAAATTCATCCGATCTCCTCCGATCTCCTCCGTCCACCTTCATCTACTATCCACCGGAAACTTCATCCATTGCCGGAAACTTCAAGCAATCTCCAGGATTGACTCATCAAGATCTCCAGGATCTTCTTCGTTTCCTTCAAAATCCAACGACGTTTAACAGATCTTCGTCCACGCTTCGTGAATCTCATCAACGTTCGCCCAGATTTGTTCGTCAACATCATTTGTTCATCAGTATTCGGCAACATTCCTCACGAGTTCATCAGCTTCGCTCATCGTGTTCATCCAGATTTTCTAGAAATCCATTTAATCTTCAACCATCCCCAGAAGATCTCTAGAGAACCTCAGGATCTTCTTCTCTCTCGCAGCGATCTTCTTTGAATCTTCAAGAACTCCACGAGCTTGTTCTTGCTCCATATCCAGGTGCGTTCATCCGTTCGTTTTCTTCTTTCTGTTTGCTAGGATTGCCTGGTGTTATCTTGATTCAAGTAGATTCAGTTTAACCTTAAGATTTTGAGGTGAGGAATTTGGTAAGGTTGTAGTTCGTTTCAGAGAGTGGAGTAGGTGAGATTGGTGTTTGATTTCATGAGCGATTAGGGTTTGAGAGGGTTCTGGAGAGGAGTTGCAGAGAGGGATTTGGGGGATGAACGGCGCTAGGGTTTTGGTTTAGTGAACAGTGAATGGGATATTGAGGATGAAGACTGGTTTTGTTAGTCAGTTGTTTGGGTTAGGGTTTAGATTGGGTTTAGGCCCAAGTCTGAGATTGCTGCGAGCACACCCCCTCTTTGCTCGTTCCCCCCCATTTGTGACTATGCTGAATGGATTTAGGTGTGGGCTTAGGGCCCAATTGCTAGGCGCACCCCCTAGAGCAAGCCCAAATGGATAAATAACTGAAGCGTTTGCTATTCGCCCCCCCCCCCCCTCTTGTTTTATTTGTTTTAATTTTCTTCATTTGGTATCATGTTAGAAAATAATGCATAAAAAATAGTAGGAGTGTCCAATTAATTCCCTTATTTTTTCTGTAGGTTCATAATTCAATTTAGGATTTTAGGATGCAAAAATATTAAGTTGATCATGCATTTTCATTTTTATTGCATTTTTTGTATTTTAATTGGTATTGAATAATTGATTTGTGATGTGTCTGCCTTGCTGATTTTATTTCTCTCATTTGGTAATGAATTTTGCTCTAGTTTTTTAGTATGTTATACTAGGCTGATGCATGCTCCCCATAGGATTTTTGTGGTTTTTTTTTAGAGATTGATTGATGTTGTTTTAGGGTTAGAGAGTAGAGACCTCCTAACTTGCTGGTTAACCCTTGACCACTCCATGTTAGGGATTGTTTAGTAGCCTTAGAAGTTGACTTAGGCTTTGAGAGTTGATCTTGGGATCATAGAGGCATGTAGGTTTCCCCTAGATTTTTGGTAGATTTTTATAGGGTGTTCTGTTATTTTTGTTTGAGCTTGAGAATAGGAGAAGTCTTGAGGGCTTCTGACTTTGAAGTTCAACTGTGGTTGAACTTTAGAGGTAGTTTCTTTTAGTTTTGAGGGCCTGTGGTTTCTTCTGGAAGATGGAGGCTGGATGAAGTCTTGTTGGAGCTTGCAAGGATGCATGGATTGAGGTCCTAGTCTAGGGGCTTGCTCTCTGTTTGTGAGGTTTGAGATCCTGAAGTTTGAGGGAAATTTATGGTACTTTCCTGAGGAAGGCACTATGGACGTCTTTCATTCTTTCTTCTCACCTCTTTCTCAAGTATCCAATGATGTCGGAGCCTTCATGTGAGTTTAGTTTCTCCTGAGGAGGAATGTAAACCGTTCACATTTGTTGAGCCACATGGGATATGATTCCTAAGTGGAGGTCCCCTAGTACTTTCCTGAGGAAGGCACTATGGGTCTGCTCACTTAGTTCCCTTAGTTCATGTAGGATTTCTCAAGTATCCAATGATGTTGGAGCCTTCATGTGAGTTTAGTTTCTCCTGAGGAGGAATGTAAACCGTTCACAGTTGTTGAGCCACATGGGATATGATTCCTAAGTGGAAGTCCCCTAGTACATTCCTGAGGAAGGCACTATGGGTCTGCTCACTTAGTTCCCTTAGTTCATGTAGGATTTCTCAAGTATCCAATGATGTCGGAGCCTTCATGTGAGTTTAGTTTCTCCTGAGGAGGAATGTAAACCGTTCACAGTTGTTGAGCCGCATGGGATATGATTCCTGAGTAGGAGCCTCCTAGTATTTTCCTGAGGAAGGCACTACGAGTCTGTCTACTTATCTCCCTTTCTTTGTTAAGCTTGTCTTGAAGCTCGTGGACTGGGATTGATTTCTCTTGTGTAGGGTTTTGCTTTAGGGCTTTTCTTAGAGATTTGATTAGGGTTTTGCATAGGGCTTTGCTTAGAGATTTGATTAGGGTTTTGCATAGGGCTTTGCTCAGAGGTAGATTAGGGTTTTGTTTTAGGGTTGTTTAGGGTCTTGCTCAGGGATAGTTTCTTGCTTTTGGATAGGAGTTTTCCAGGCTGGTTAGCCTTCTCTTTGTGTTGATTGACTTGTGTGGTGCCGTGCTGCATTAGACTTAGGGGTTCATCTAGATATTTCTGAGATAGGTGCATCTTAGAAATAGGCTTTGTGCGCATAAGAAGTTGAGGTGGTCCTCCTTCTGCTTGATTGTTATTGAGTGGCTTTGCTTGCTGGTATTTGGTAGAGCTGAGCTTCCTTGCCTCTGTGGTGTGTGGCCTTTGTGCCTTGCTTGTTTGGTTGTTGCATTCATGCATATTTCCAGTATTTCTTTACTTTGCAGTGATTCCTGTTTGCTGTTTAGTTTTGTTGCCATGATCCCTTAGGAGCTCTAACTTCTCTGTTGTGGAGGAGTTATGATAGACATTAGGTTGGTTAACCAGGCATGATAACATTAGGTAGATTCCCCTTTTAACCATAGTTTTAGGGTGTCTCTTTCCTTTCTCAAAACAACAGAAAAACACATAATAAAGGATAAAACAAAAGTGAATTCATTTCTTCCGTTAAAAGATTTGAACAAACATCAAAACTTTTTGTCCTCCTGGACTGTGAAAACCCTTGGTTAAGGTGCATTTTCCCATAAAAAACACTTGAACAGCTTGTGTCATGCGTAGTCGAACTACGTTTGCTCTGATCTTCCATGCTGTGTGGAAGTACGTAGGCACAGGACGCGATGTCCTGGCGAGCAACCTTTCCCCCCGCCTAGACGTAGGTAGTCGAACTACGTTGACTCTGACTTTCCCATTGCACGAGGGAGTACGTAGGCCCAGAACAGCATATGTTCTGTCGAGTCCTGTCCTTTTCTTTTCTTTTCAGACTGACCACTAGCGTAGATAGATAAACACACCCTTTTCCTTATAAACATCAAGCGTGGATCCCGTCGAGTACGACGGACGTGAGGGGTGCTAATACCTTCCCCTTGCGTAACCGACTCCCGAACCCAGGTTTTGGTTGCGATGACCATACCTTTCCCGTTTTTGCGAGGTTTACTTCGAGCGTTTCCTTTCCCTCCTTTGGGATAAATAACGCACGGTGGCGACTCTTCTGTCACGTCGACGCCGATTTTCGCAGTAGCGACAGGCAGCAATGGTATATTTTCACAAAATCACCTCAAAATGACAAAACATGATAATGTATGATTAGTAGAGAGTTGGAATGTCACATACCTCTTGTAGACAAGCTTTGAGCAAGCTAAGAAGCTTAGAAACCCAGAGATCCTCCTTTCTTTGCAAAGAGATAAAGCTTGCTTCCTCTTGAAGCAACAAACCAACTTTCAAGACAGTTGGATTTGTGTGATTTCTAGCTGGTTTTTTATGGCTTAGACACTTGAGATGTGATGTATAGGAGGTGTTAGGAGTGTTAGAATGGTAGGAAGTGCTTTGAGTGAGGATTTGGCTTTCAAAGTGGAAGAAAGTCAAACTATTAAGTGTGAAGGTTGACTTTTGTGAAAATGATATTTTTGAGTGGTTTGAATGTATGGACACCTTCTACACAATGTTTAGGGATTGTGTGGATGGTTTTGAGGGACTTGGAGATGGTAGAACTGATCTTGAGCAGAGTTTTGCTCAAGACAGCTTTTTGGTGAAAAATGGAAGTTTGAAACTTTGAGATTCTTAAGGAAATGAGAGGGAATTGAGAGCTGTTGTTTCTCTGGTTTTGGAGACTGCTCTGGTGTGTCTAACCTCAATGAATAGGCCTCTATTTATAGTGAAAACAAGAGTGAGGGCAGCTTGGTACTTTGCCACTTTTGGAGGGAGTTTCATGAGGTTTTTCAAATGAGTCTTTGCAAAATCTCTTCCCATCAGCTCCATGGTTCAATGAAGATCAGAAAAATCAAGTGGATATGGACATGAAGCGACTGAGGTGAGCTTAGAGTGTAGGGTGAGCCAGCTGCAACAGTTTTTGGCATGAAAAGTTTCTCTCTCCTTCTTACACAATTGATTAAAATAATGTCAACTTGCTCCAACTTGCTATGTTCATTAAACCATCCTTCCTTCTGGTTTTCTCTCCATATATACCTCACATTATCAGTTTGAATCAAGATCCAAGGTTCAAGGATAATCCAAGTTGTAAAAATCTGAATTTTGAGAAGTGTTGGATTGTGGTTTCAAGTGTTGACAGCCCTAACTTCCATAGTGCATAACTCTCTGCTCACACATGCTATTGAGGAGTTCTACCATAATTTGGAAAGACCTTAAGTATATCTATAACTTTCATGTTTTGGGGATTTCCAAATTCTAGGTGGAACTAGGGTGAAAAACCCTTCCAAGTTGCTGAAAAAACCACTTAAAAAGGCTAAATAACTTAGAATTTTCCTAAGTTATTTCCCTTCTTAAAATGAATTTTGTCATAACTCCAATTCTATGCATTTTTTGACCATGGACCACTTTGAGGATTTTGTAGGATTTTTCAAGAGCTTTCCAATGAGCTTTGAACCACTTCATTTGGATGTGTGGTTGAGGAGTTATGGTCTTGCCCCTTTTGAAACCCTAATTCCCGATTTTTGCAATTACTTCTTAACCATTGATTCAATGGTCATGAAATTTTATGGGGAGGTGTAGTATGATATAAGGAACATTTTTATTCACATCTTGAAGTCAAATTCCTTATTTTTGAAGAGTTGACTTTTCGGTCAACCGTTCGATCAATCGGTGACTACCGAGCCGACTGTTCATGATCCGGACCTTCTGAGGACTTGAAACTCTTTGGATGGACTTTACTAAGCCATAGGAACTTAATGGGCCAAAATCCCACCATTGAAATACTCTTTAAATCAAAAGTCAAACTATAGTTGACTTTTTCTAATCGAAAACCCTAATCGGGTATCTTGAATTGCACTGTTCTCAATTCCCGGGTGACCACCTCAAATTGAATTCATACTTGATCCAATGTTGTATTCTTGATGATGTGGATACCTAGTTGTGGTTGAATCAATCCAATACGTTAATTGATCAGACCACTGAAATCTCGATTTTGACGGTACAGAACCCTAATTCATCTGCATCTTAACAAAGATAAGCTTGAAATTGGTTAAGGTTAGTTAATCAAGTGAATATGATCCTAAAATGGTGATGAGGATCTAAAGGGTCAAAATTTGGGGTGCAACAAATGCCCCTATTTAAATATCTTCACTAGATGGTAATGAGAGATGACAATCCTCATAGAATCGCAGTGAAAGGTATTTAAATATAGCAAACCATAAATTTTGTCCCTTAGATCCGATGGTATTCAAAAGGACGAATGCAAACATGCCATGAATCTAAATGATGTTTTATGATGCTTGAATGCAAGACAGATGCAGACACACGAGCGAAGATAAAAGAACGACAAAACGACGAGTAACCACTCACGAGGACCCAACACACTGGGGAAAGATTCAAAGCGAAGAAAGCAGGATAGTTCACACATGACTAAAGACGCTGCTCAAGGAAATCTTTCGCACAGGGGACACAAATTCCACCAAGGAAGACACATCTTCATTGGGGAAAGAAGATACAGACCTCACTGGGGATAACCAGATGAGGAAGCCCACCGGGGAAGAAGATAATTCTTCACTGGGGAAACGAAAGAAAAGAAAAGCAAACCACACCGGGGAAGAAGCCAACTGGGGAAAACTTTGCTAGGGAACAAATCAACCTGGGGAAAGGACAGAACGATGACACTAATCTCACTGGGGATAATTAGATGAGAAAATTTCCTATAACAAAGAGTTCAACAGGATCTTCAGGAAAAGGTTAGAAACAAGACCGAACGCGCCGGGGAAACTAGTATCCACTAATTCTCCGAGACTCGACTGGAAAAGCAAAAGCTTCAACTAGGAAGACTGGTGACGACCAGAATAACAAATAGCTTCAAACGGTGCTAGTTTCCACTAGACTTACTGGGGATATGGTGACGACAAAGTCAATAACGGTTTCCAAGAAGTGCTAAACACCACTAGACTTCCTGGGGATATGGTGAGAACCAAATCAAAGTTCCAATTACAATTGGGAGTTCAAAACGATATTGATGAAACACAGGGCTTCGGCTGGGGAATTGGTAACAACCAACTAATAACGATTAGTTTTTAAGCAATGCCAGTAACCACTGGACTTAGAGGGGACTGATGATGACCAAATCAGGATATACCAATAACAATTGGTTCTGGATAATGCTAGTAACCACTAGACTTAACTGGAGAGAATGGTAACGACCGAGTCCAAGGAGACCAATGACCATTGGATTTTCAAAGAGTTTGGTAACGACCATACCAAAGTGGTGATAACAATCTGATTTAAGCGATGCCAATAATCATTGGACTTAGACCTATTGGTGTCGACCAACTCAGGTATACCAATAGCAATTGGTTCTGGATACTGCTAGTAAACACTAGACTTTCCAAACGATGCTAGTGACCACTAGACTTAGAAAGATTGGTAATAACCAAATCAAGAGGTACCAATAACAATTGGATCTGGAAGTAATACTAGTAACTACTAGGTTCAGAAAGATTGGTAATAACCAAGTCAAACAGGTATCAATAACAATTGGATTCTAGGCGATGCCAATAATTATTGGACTTTGAGGGATTTTTTGGTGAAGACCAACTCAAGTACCAATGACCATTGATTTTAAGAGGCAATACTAGTAACCACTAGATTTTTTAGCAAAGATTGGTGAAAACCGAATCACACGGACTCCAATAACGATTGGTTGGCTTTATAACAGAATCAGTGACGACTGAGTTTGGAAAATTGTGGGTGACGATAAAATCAAGATACCGAACATAAATGGTTCTGAACAGGTGCTAGTGACTACTAGTCGTTCAAAGATTATTGGTAACTGTTGCACCCCAAAATTTGCCCTCACAATACAAGACTTTGTGTTCCAAGAAGGTTCACAAGGTTCACAAAATTCACAATTGGTCAGAAGAGTTGACAATTCCCTCAGACAATGCACCTCCTAAGCAGTGCATCCAAAACTAGGGTTTTGACTTTAATCAGGCTAAATGGACTTTCAAGACTTCAAGTGAGCTTCATAACATCTTATATGTGTATAAGAACCCCCATGTCAAGTTTCAAGACTTTTCTCAAAAGTTTGCTCAGTCAGATGATCAGATAAGTCAAAAGCAGTCAATGCAGTTAAAAGGTCAAACTGAGGTCAACTGTGGTCAAACCAAAATCAAACTTCATGATTTTTTTTTGCCAACATCAAAGAGAGGTTGGGTGAGAAATATTATCATAATAACTGTAATACCCCAAATTTTGCCCTAAGATTTGTCGTCGCATTTCATTGCATTTAATCAATTACTAACAAATTTGTGTAGTCGTTTGACTTTTTGCAGGTAAATATCATATGGCATGCATTTTTTTTCTAAAAAAGTAAAAATGGCACAATTGGCAGGAGGACATGTGTAAGGAGTTATGAGTGTGAGAGGTTGAGAGTTCGAATCTCACCTTTGTCACTTTTTTTTGTTTTTATTATTTTTACTCTAAATTTTTCTATCTTTCATTAAAAAAATAACAAAAATAGTTTTTTATTATTATTTAATTATTATTTTCGTATTTTAATTAAATCATTTTTTAAAATATTATTTTTTTCACTTTTTTCTAAATTATTCATAAAAATATCCAAAAAATCATAAAATAAAAAATATTGAAAAAAATTTTGTTCTTTTTATAATATTTTTTATTTTAGGAATCAATAGGATTATTAGTTTTTATTTTAAGTTTATTTTAATTATTTTAAATTATTTAAATTTTATTTTTTCTTAACTAATTATTTAGTTTGGGCTTTAAAATGGGCTTTAGGGACATTATTGACAATTTGGTGTTAACCCTAATTTGTTCCCTATATATACATGTGTTGCCTTGTTGGAAAAGGGAGGAGAATGAAAAAAACCTAAGAGGAGTGAGTGCCGTTTGCCGTTATTTAGTTTTCTTCTTCATCCATTACTATTGTTTCTTTTTCTTCATCGTTTACCGTTATTTCTTTTCCTTCGTCTATTACTGTTGTTTCTTTTTCTTCATCTTTTACCGTTATTTCTTTTCCTTCATCTATTACTGTTGTTTCTTTTTCTTCATCTTTTACCGTTATTTCTTTTTCTTCATCTATTACCGTTATTTCTTTTTCTTTATCTATTACTGTTACGTTTATATATATATAATTTTTAAATTGTTAGAGTTTATATATATAAGATTTTTGATCGAATTATGTCGATACGATGTTTGCACATTTGTGTGCATGACGCGTGACATTTGTGTTAGTTCGATCTGGTTGCGATGATCGCATTTTTGTGTGAGCAATAATACTATTTTTTGCTTAATTTCTTTTTCTTTGCGATAAATTTTGTTTCGTCCGATTTAGATCTGGTTGCGATGAGCGCATTTCTGCGTTAGCAACATTGTTGGGTTATTTGGAACATTTAAAATTCATTATTGCTTTATTATTATTATTATTATTATTATTATTATTATTATTATTATTATTATTATTATTATCATTATTTATTATTATTATCATTATTATCATTATTATTACCATTATTATTATTATTGTTATCATTAATTTATTAAAATTTGTTATAATATAAAAATCTGTTTTTTTAAAATAAATAACATTAACATCTTTTCCAAATTAATATGAAAACCTATTATTTTTAAGAAAAAATTTTTTTTTAGATAAATTTAAAATAATAACTAAAATCTTTTTTTTTAAAATAATAACTAGAACCGTTATTTATTTTATTTTATTATTGTTCAATTCAAATTTCATTATCATATTGTATCTGCTCCTCTCATGTAACCTCGCGAACTTAACAATCGCTCTTTAAATTCTGCCTTTAAATTTCTGCTTGCATGGTTTAAATTATGACATTATCTCTCTGTTTGCATGATTCAATTATCTCACGCGTTTACTATTATTTCTGTCACATTGCACACATCCGAAGGTTAGGTCTAACTGTTTGGCCGCCGCGCCAATAGTCCGTAAAACTTCACACATTCAATTTCAAATCCTCAAAACTACAAACCCTAATTTTCACAAATGCCTCGCCGCAGGCAAAATTACAATTTTACCCTTAGCATTAGGTCAAAGAGCCGCCGCGCTCATTTTAGGGTTTCCCGCCGTGGAATCCCTAATTTAACCCTAATTACAACTTAACATTTCAACGTAGAGATTTGGAGTTTCTACACTCCACGTAAGCGTGTCCTTAAGATGCGTTTATTCCCCTTGAGACCTTGACCACAGTCAAGAAGTTTCTAACCTCCCTATTGAGGGGAACTACGATTACTCTGATTCCACTCCCGTAAGGATACGTAGGCACAAGATGCGATGTCTTGCCGAGTAAACTTAGAATTAACCCCCTTTATTATTTATTATTGCTTATTTATATTTTATTTATCTTTGCTATTTAATTATTTTGCTTATTATTTTGTAATTGTTTCTTGGATGTAAAGTTGTTTAATTATTTAATTATTATTATGGTTAGTAATTAGGGAGTGTAACAACATGTATGTAATATTAAAATAAATTTAGATCACTTTTAATATAAGATAATTAAATTAAACATTTCACACACGTAAGTCGATTTTAATCGCCGTCTCACTTCCTAAGGATATCCCTCAAGTTGCCTACGAGTAATGGTTAAGTGGGGTGTATAAAGCAAGTCCCTCAAATAGAAAAATCATCAAAGTCCCTTATGGTTGCCTTTACGAATCGAGTCCCTTTCGAAAAATGATGATGGTCCCTTATATGTGCTTATTACACCCCACAATGGCCTTCAAAAATCCAATTGTCCCTCACATGTCCCTTAACATCCAAAGTAAGGACTACCTACTCCATTATAGTAGGGATAGTCTTACTAAGGAAAGGATAAAGAATAAGAAAGACCTTAAAACATTAGGGTAGGCTACTCCTAGATACTTGCTCACTTCAAAACTTTTTCACACTTAAACAAATTTCCAACAAAATTTTCAAACAAGTTTTTTTCACATCCATACACGGATTATTATTAAACTATTCTGAAAATTTTCTATTCACACACTACAATTTCAAAACAATTCAAAAGTGAGCTTAAGTACCTAAGAGCCCATGGATAACCATGGATGAAAAGGGTGCTAACACCTTCCCTTTTCATAACCTACCCCCCAGACCCAAAATATTCTCTAAGGTCTTTCCTGTTCTTTTATAACCTTTCCTTATGGATAAAATAAAAGTCGGTGGCGACTCTTGCTATCCGCAACATTGTTTAAAGTCAGTTCTCCCACCGTGTTACAGAACTGGCGACTCTGCTGGGGATCTATTTAAGAGGGGTACCCTTAGGAATTAAGATCACTTTAAATTGTTTGCCTTGTTTGCTTTATTATTATATTGTTGGGGTGCTCTTATGTGTGAAAGGTCCTAACCCGGATCTAGTGTACCTTAGGTAAATGGCAATAGACCAAGGAAACTGTACGGCGTATATCGATACGGTTGATCTGGTGGCCATAGTTAGTGCGACTTCTTGGTTGGTGCTTATATTCCTTAAGTCAAGTTGAGGATAATATTGAGGCTGCCATATGTTGTCAATGCACTAACTGACTTTTAGAACCCTAGTTAACTCATCTTGGCCTTTAGAAAGTAGTGAGGTAACCGGCTTTGGTGCAGACTGAAGTTGGTTGACACTCGATACTACGCTCATTGAGATCTTAAACTTGGAGGGTTTTTGTTGGCAAGTAAGTTGCCTTCTGAACAACCACCCTTGTGAAGGATCAATGATATTGAGATCCCTTAGAACCTGGTTACTTTTGTAGGACAGGATGAACCATCTAACTTCAGGGGAGGGTACTTGCCTTTGAACCTCATGCAAGCCTTTAAACCTAGGGATATGGTGTGACTTGTTTGTGTGTGCCACATGTTTGTGATTGAGCATGACATCATGACATCATCATGCATCATAAGCATATCATTTTCCCTAACCATTTCAAGGACCAAAGGATTTATCTTTGTTCTTTGTTGAAGGTCATGGCTTCTGCTCGTAGAAACACCATCAGGATCAACTTTGTAGGGATACCTCCCAAGCTCAAAGAGTTGGTTTCCCAAGTGTCTGATCATTCCCAGTTCAACAAGAGACATGGTCACTTATTGGATCTAGTTACTTCAGGGTTCAGTGAAGACATGATGAGTGTGCTGTTTCAGTTCTTTGACCCTAAGCACCATTGCTTTACATTTCCTGATTATCAGTTGGTTCCAACCATGGAGGAGTTCTCTAAACTTCTGGGTATACCTGTTCTTGATCAGAAGCCATTCACAGGCTTAGAAAAGGAGCTTAAACCAGAAGTTATTGCTGCAGCTCTACATCTGAAGAAGTCTGACATTGTTCTAGAGACGAGAAGTGGAGTTAAAGGTATTCTTGCCAAGGTATTAGTGGATAAAGCTCAAATGTTCTTGAAGGCTATGAGCTACGATGCTTTTGAGGAGATCTTAGCCTTATTGATTTATGGCTTAGTGTTGTTCCCCAATCCTGATCAGTTCATAGACGTTCATGCCATCAACATATTCCTGAGTCACAATCCAGTGCCTACCTTACTTGGAGACATCCTACATTCTCTTCACACCCGTACTACAAGGGCAAGAGGAACTTTGATGTGCTGCATACCTTTACTTTCTAGGTGGTTTATTTCTCACCTTCCTCGCTCAGTAATGAAGAATGAGCAAGGGTTCAGATGGTCCAAGAGGATCATGTCACTTTCTCACTCAGACATCCATTGGTGCTCCAGATCTATGGATAATGTCACCATCATTGACCGTTGTGGGGAGTTTCCTAATGTGCCACTTCTAGGCATAAGAGGAGGCATCACCTACAACCCATCTCTAGCTTTACGACAGTTTGGTTACGCCCGGAGCGATGGTCCACATGACATGTTGATTCAGGGCATTGTGTTTGATTACGACAACGATCTTCAGGGTTACCGTCAGAGATTCATCCGAGCTTGGGGAAAGGTAAACAGGATTGACAGCAAGACACTGGAGCCTAAGTACACTATTCCAATGGAGGCTTATCTCAGATGGGTACGATCTCGTGCTCAGACACTCATGATGCCATATCCTGCCGTCCTACCAGTTACCATGGAACCTGTTGCTGAAGGAGACACAACTTATACCATCCTTCACCCAGACATGCCTACTGATATGGAAGACTTGCAGAGATCATGGATCCAACTGAAAGAGCAAAGGGATACTTTTGAGGCTCATTACAAAGCAAGCCAAGCAAGGATCCTAGAGCTAACAAAGCTACTTCATGAGGAACGAAACCTCAACTCATACCTCAACACAAAGAGGAAACGTCCATGGGAGACTTAAAACCCCATCTTTTGTACTTATTTCGTTTTCATTTTTTGTAAGCCTAAAAGGCAAAACAAGTTATTACTAATAAAAAGTTACTTTCTTGTTTGTTTAAGCAAATTTAAATCCTGCGGTCCTTGAAAACATTGCATATGCATTCCCATATCATTGCATCACAGGTTTATAATTGTGCACAGGTTTCTCATCTTCTCGCTGTTTATTTCAGCAATGGCTCTTGAACAGTCAGTTAAGGATCTCCAGGCACAGAATGCACAGTTCCAAGAGCTGATCCTGAACCTATCCAAGGGGCAGGATGAATTGAAGACACTGCTGGCCAAGAAGACTAAGAAGGCTAGAAGGTCTGCTGGGTTGCTCAACATGGGAAGAAGGTTCAAAGGTCCTGTCAAGACCAAGGAACATGTTGAAGACTATGAATCTGAAGAATCTGAGCAGGAGAGAGGCAGTCTCCACAACACTATGGGGGACTCTGATTCTGAGGCTAACTACTACCATGAGCCTAACGAAGACAAATTCAAGATGCTGGTGGATAGAATGGATGCTATGGAATTACAGAAATCATCTGGGCTGGATTTTGAGGATTTGAGCTTGATATCTGGGGTGGTCATACCCATTGGGTTCAAAGTTCCTACATTTGTTGTCTATGATGGGGTCTCTTGTCCCAAATTGCATCTGAGGTCTTATGTCAGAAGAATGCAACCCCACACTGCTGATAAAAAGTTGTGGATCCATTTCTTTCAAGAGAGTTTATCTGGAGCTCAGCTAGAGTGGTATTATCAGTTGGAGAGTGTCAACATCAGAGATTGGAATGACCTTGCTGAAGCTTTCTACAAGCAGTATCAATACAATGCTGACTTAGCCCCCACTCGCATGCAGCTTCAAAGCATGTCTATGGGTGCCAAAGAAAGCTTTAAGGAGTATGCTCAGAAGTGGAGAGACTTAGCTGGAAGAGTTCAACCCCCTTTGACTGATAGGGAGCTGGTTGATATGTTCATGTGTACGCTGAATGGTCCGTTTTACAGTCATCTCATTGGAAGCTCATCATCTGGCTTCACTGAGTTGATCATGACAGGAGAGCGAGTAGAGAATGGTATCAAGAGTGGTAAGATCCAAGTGGGCACTTCTTCATCAGGTGCTGCAAAGAAGCCTCCCACTGGGAAGAAAGAATCTAATGCTGTTTATGGTCAGCCTGATCGTAACAGAAGACATCAGTCTGTGAGTGTAGTTCATATTTCAAATCCAACTCCTACAACAACAGAGCAGCCTCAAGGCAACCAACAGAGGGCTAGAAGACAGTTCACGAAGATCAACATGTCAATGGCTCAGGCATTGCAACACTTGTTGAAGGCTGAACTTATTACCCTGAGGGAGGCTCCTCAGAATCCCAATGTTATCTCTCCCAAGTACAATCCCAATGCACGATGTGCATATCATTCAAACTGTCCAGGACATGATACTAATAACTGCTGGGTCTTGAAGAACAAAATTCAGGATATGATTGATGCTGGAGAAATTGAGTTTGATCCACCAGGTACTCCAAATGTGATTACAGCTCCAATGCCAAATCACGAGAAGACTGTCAACGCCATTGATGAAGATATTGATGAAGATCTGCATGTCTATTCAGTTATGGAGTTGAGCACACCATTGTCTGTTATCAAAAAGAGGTTAGTACAAGCTGGGATCTTTCCAGGTTGTCATGAAGATTGTCTATATTGTACCTATAAGCCGGATAGTTGCTTCATTTTGAGAGATGGGATTCAACGTCTCATGGATAAATATACTATAGTGTTTGAAAGAAGACCAGCATCTGTAGAAAGTATGGTGGATCATCTGACTCAGGGTAAGAAGATTGAAGAGGCTGACATGGTTGACAAAGTACCACTAAGAATCACTTCAAAGGGTCCCATTAAAATCACTCATCAGGGCCCAATCAAGATTATTGCTGAAGGTCCTGTGAAAGTTGTTGCTGAAGCCAGAGTAGCTCCTCTGATCATTACCACTCCTGGTCCTATTCCTTATACATCTGACAAAGCTGTGCCTTGGCACTATGGGTCTGATGTTTACATCCATGGTGTCAAGCAGGAGCCTTTACCTGATATGCCTGTTGACATTGATAATATTGCTGGATCTAGCAAGATCACTCGTAGTGGAAGAGTCTTCTCTCCTCCAGTTGCTTCTAAGAGTGCAGTTACTCCTGCTGTTACTTCCACCACTGATGCTCGGGGCAAGGGTCCTGTTATTGGGCCTGTATCTACTGATGTGCCAGCTGCTGATGACCTCTCTAAGCAGATGGAAGAAGTATTGAAAATCATTCGCAAGAGTGATTATGATATTGTTGATCAGCTGGGGCATACTCCCTCAAAGATTTCTATGCTCTCCCTGTTATTATGTTCTGAGGCTCATGCCAAGTCATTGATCAAGTTTCTAAAGATGGCTCATGTACCCAGTGCAATTTCTGTGGACCAGTTTGAGAATTGTGTTGCTCACCTGACCTATGACAACGGGTTAGGATTCTCTGATGCTGACTTGACCCCTGCCAAGAGGGATCATAACAGGGCCTTGCATATTTCAATTGAATGCAGGGGCACTACCCTGTCTCATGTGCTGATAGACAATGGTTCCTCTCTGAATGTGTTGCCTAAGGAAGTCCTGAACAAGCTGAGTCCTAAAGATACGGTATTGAAGCCCAGTAATATTGTGGTAAAGGCTTTTGATGGTTCTAGAAGAGTAGTGCATGGGGAAATTGATCTTCCAATCAAGGTTGGCTCTCAGGTGTTTACCGCTACATTCTATGTGATGGATATTCGTCCTTCGTACTCATGTCTGCTTGGTCGTCCCTGGATCCATGGGGCAGGTGCTGTGACCTCCACATTACATCAAAAGTTGAGATATCCGGTGAATGGAAAAGTTGTTACTGTCTTTGGAGAGGAAGAATACTTTGTCAGCCATGTAAACACTTTCAAGTATCTGGAAGTAGAAGGTGAATACATTGAAACTCCATGTCAGTCATTTGAAGTGGTTCCCTGGGCTATTAAGGATTGTGTGACTCCTCCTGCTGTGAAGAAGGTTCCTGTGGGCATCAGAAACCCTCCAACAATGGCAATGGCCTCCCTCAATGATGCAAAAGCTGTGGTGGAAGAAGAGTCCCAGAAGGCTGTTCGTCGTGCTCGTGCTGTTCGTATCACCAATCAAGGGGTTATCAATGCTGTGGGAGATCAAGATGAAGACTACAACTTGGAGGCATGGATTTTTCCTACTGTGGGTGCTGGACTCAATAATTGGAAAGCTGAAGATGTTATCCCTATCTCCTTTAGTCAGGAGTAAATACTATTACTGTGTTATGTTTTTAAATTTGTAATTTCTGGAACAATTAAAACTTTCAAGCCATGTGCCTTACCCGGGGCACAATGGTGTGCTTGTTACGGGTTGTCATTTCATTTGCATACTTCATTCAATAAAATCAATGGACGTTTCGTTTTCGTAAATATTGTGTTCCTTGTCTTTCTTTTTCTTTTATTTTTGCTTTATCAGCTATGTGTTCTTACACACACCCACGTCACTAAAATGCAGATCCTCATCCACTCTGGATCCAGTTGATAACAGTTCTACTATTGCCAATTACAATTTCGAGAATCCGATCTATCAAACTGAAGACGGAAACGAGGACGATTGTGAAATACCTGTAGAGCTTGCTAGGTTGTTACAACAAGAAGAGAAAGCTATACAGCCACATGAAGAGCCAGTCGAAGTTGTGAATCTGGGAACTGAAGAAAACAGAAAAGAGGTCAAGATAGGGGCTGATTTAGAGGACAGTGTCAAGAGCAGGTTGATTCAGATGCTACGTGACTATGTGGAGATCTTTGCTTGGTCTTATGAAGATATGCCAGGATTGGATACAGACATTGTGGTTCACCGTTTGCCAGTGAAAGAAGATTGTCGTCCAAAGAAGCAGAAGGTTGTCATACCCCGATTACTGCCAGACTTTGTTTCTATTGTACCAATAACATGGCTGAGTATGAGGCATGTATCATGGGTATGCAAGTTGCTATTGATATGAAGATTCAGTTCCTTGAGGTGTATGGAGATTCAGCTCTGGTAGTAAGTCAGATTAAAGGAGATTGGGATACAAAGCATGATAATCTCATTCCTTACAGAGAACATGTGTTGTCTTTGATCCCACATTTCAAAGAGATTACTTTTGGACATATTCCACGAAGAGAGAATCAGTTGGCAGACGCATTGGCCACCATGGCATCTATGTTTGAGATCAGCTGGGATGATGAAGCTCCCAAGATTACCATTGATAGATTTGAGAAGCCTGCATACTGCAATGAGATTGACACTGAAGGGGCAGAGGAGAAGCCTTGGTTCTATGAAGTGAAAAACTATCTTGAAGCTCAGGAGTTCCCTGAAGGGGCATCTGTCAAAGATAGGAAGTTCCTGAGAAGGTTTTCTGCTAAATTCTTTCTGAGTAATGGCATTATGTATAAGCGTAATCATGATTCAACTATGCTTCGTTGTGTGGATAAGAAGGAAGCTACGGAAATTATGGAAGAGATGCATGATGGGACCTTTGGCACTCATTCTAGTGGTCATACCATGGCAAAGAAGATTTTGAGAGCAGGTTACTATTGGTCTACCATGGAAGCTGATTGCCATCAACACTCCAGAACATGTCACAAATGTCAAATCTATGCTGATAAAGTACATGTACCTCCATCTCCATTGAATGTGTTGACTGCTCCTTGGCCCTTTGCCATGTGGGGCATTGATATGATTGGTGAGATCAAGCCTACTGCTTCTAATGGGCATCGTTTCATCCTGGTTGCTATTGATTACTTCACGAAGTGGGTAGAGGCAGCTTCATTTGCATCTGTGACTAAGAATGTTGTGGCTCGGTTCATTAAGAATAATCTCATATGTAGGTATGGTATCCCTGAAAGGATTATCACTGACAATGGCTCTAATCTGAACAACACTATGATTACTGATCTCTGTACGCAGTTCAAGATTAAGCATCACAACTCTTCTCCGTATCGTCCAAAGATGAATGGGGCAGTTGAAGCTGCTAATAAGAACATTAAGAAGATTGTACAGAAGATGACTGTTACTTACAAGGATTGGCACGAGATGTTACCATTTGCTCTGCATGGTTATCGTACTACAATACGTACTTCAACAGGGGCAACCCCATTCTCCTTAGTCTATGGTATGGAAGCAGTTCTGCCTATTGCAGTTCAGATCCCCTCCTTGAGAATTATGAAGGATGCAGGCTTGGATGAAGATGAGTGGATTCAGACTCGACTTGACCAGATAAATTTGATTGATGAGAAAAGGTTAGCAGCAGTTTGTCATGGCCAGATGTACCAGAAACGGATGATCAAAGCTTTTAACAAGAAGGTTAAGCCAAAGGTATATCAGGCTGGTGACTTGGTAATCAAGCGTATCATATTACCACAGGGTGATCCTAGGGGCAAGTGGACTCCAACATATGAGGGACCATTTGTAGTCAAGACAGTGTTCTCAGGAGGTGCCATGATACTGACTACAATGGATGGTGAAGACTTCCCACAACCTGTAAACGCAGACATAGTTAAAAAATACTACGCATAAAAAGAGACCCGCTAGGTTGACAGGCCTAGGCAAAAATAAGGGCATCCCGGCAAA
Organism: Lathyrus sativus; assembly: GCA_963859935.3. NCBI lineage: Eukaryota > Viridiplantae > Streptophyta > Magnoliopsida > Fabales > Fabaceae > Lathyrus > Lathyrus sativus. The sequence continues at coordinate 622,694,041 of OZ012735.1, read as the reverse complement.
CCAAAAGGGTTTGGGCAAAAATTAGGGATATATATATAAAAAGATGTACACCCGGCAAGTCGAAAACCTGAAAAGGCGGCTTGGGCAAAAAAGGGTATCCCGGTGGATTGAAAACCTGAAAGGGCAATCCAGGCAAAAGTTAGGGATTAAAGCGTATGACTATGTCTCGTTTGGATCACTCATGAAACTGCAACCAGTTGTATTACTTACTCAAGCTCAAACAGATAAAGCTCAATCCAATCGTTTCCGTCTCAACAGCAAGAAGATGAGATACTTGAGTGGCAATAGTAGAATTGAAACTCAATAGGATTATTTCCCACATAGCTGATTCTTTTTGTAAAGCTTCATGACAAAATTCTCTTACTAGGGTTTATGTCTCCTTGTACAAACTTACCCGTGTATGGGTCACTTTTGATATAAATAAATTCCATCTTTTGAATCCAGATTCACTTTTACCCTATTTACATAAGCGAAACGTCCATTGGTTGTGTTTGAATGTATGTATGCCTTTGAATATGATTGATGTTTACCAGAAACGCATGTATGCTTTTAATATGATTGATGTTTACCAGAAATGCATGAAAATGCAGTAATAGTATTTACTAAGGACGAACGAGGGAAGGATTTCAACGAAGCTTCGCCGGTTCATCTTTACAAGACAGTTACAAACCATCAGTAGGACTAATCCATTTTCACAAAGTCTAATCTCCCCTGGAATTTATATCCATCTCTTTTATCCTCATACGGATATACGGGAAATTACTTTCCAATAAGGGCACGATGAACGAAGACGGGATGTTATACTTATCCTACTATCAAACGAAAACGAAGGTTATCTATACCCTACTATCCCCAACAACGGGAGGTTATCTATACCTTGTTATCCCCAACAACGGGAGGTTATCTATACCTTGTTATCCCCAGCAGACGGAGGGTTATATATTCTTCAACAACGAATCGGGATTTATTTTTCTTGGCCAGCAGTTGTTATACAAGGATATCCAGACACTTCCAGCAGTGTCATAACATACATACATCATTTACATCATACCATAACATATATGTCTATAGTACATTACCTAAGTGCATCATGTCATACATGCATACATAAAGCATAAACTAATGTTGTTATACAGAATGCTACCTTGTTTTCAGGTTAATTATCCAACAAACAATCTTATGATCTTTGGGACTGCTTTATTGTAACCTCAGGGTTACTTTATCCTCCTGATGAGCTTCTTATTACTTTGGGACTGCTTTATTGTAACCTCGGGGTTATTTTATCCTCCTGATAGCCTCTCATGACTTCAAGACTGCTTTAGAGCTACTGATTGCTCTATCCTCCTGAAATCATCCTATTACTTCAAGACTGCTTTAGAGCTATTCATTGCTCTATCCTCATGAGGTCATATTACTACTTCAAGACTGCTTTAGAGCTATTCATTGCTCTATCCTCCTGAAGCCATCTAATTATTTCAAGACTGCTTTAGAGTTATCCATTGCTCTATCCTCCTGAAATTACATTATTATTTCAAGACTGCTTTAGAGCTATCCATTGCTCTATCCTCCTGAAATCATTACTTCAAGACTGCTTTGGAGCTATTGATTGCTCTATCCTCCTGAAGACATATCACATTATTATTTCAAGACTGCTTTAGAGCTGTTGATTGCTCTATCCTACTGAAGCCATTCTATTACTTCAAGACTGCTTTAGAGCTATTGATTGCTCTATCCTCCTGAAGCCATTATTACTTCAAGACTGCTTTAGAGCTATTGATTGTTCTATCCTCCTGAGGTCAGATTTATCACTTCAAGACTGCTTTAGGGTTATCATTATTGATTGCTCTATCCTCATGAAGACATGCTGTTACATCAGTATTACTCCAGACTCCTGACAGCTCTCATTATACTACTGAAGAACTTTCCCCTAGTGGCATCTTTAAGCCCACTCAATCATGTTCAACCAACCATCAATATCACTCCATGCACTGGTGAGTGCAAATTTTTGGGCTTTTGTGTTCAATCCCCTTCAACCTTCCAGGTTACGACTGGCAAATATACCAATCTAACCCCTCAGGTTTCAGAAAATTGAACAGGGGCAGCTGTTGCACCCCAAAATTTGCCCTCACAATACAAGACTTTGTGTTCCAAGAAGGTTCACAAGGTTCACAAAATTCACAATTGGTCAGAAGAGTTGACAATTCCCTCAGACAATGCACCTCCTAAGCAGTGCATCCAAAACTAGGGTTTTGACTTTAATCAGGCTAAATGGACTTCCAAGACTTCAAGTGAGCTTCATAACATCTTATATGTGTATAAGAACCCCCATGTCAAGTTTCAAGACTTTTCTCAAAAGTTTGCTCAGTCAGATGATCAGATAAGTCAAAAGCAGTCAATGCAGTTAAAAGGTCAAACTGAGGTCAACTGTGGTCAAACCAAAATCAAACTTCATGATTTTTTTTTGCCAACATCAAAGAGAGGTTGGGTGAGAAATATTATCATAATAACTGTAATACCCCAAATTTTGCCCTAAGATTTGTCGTCGCATTTCATTGCATTTAATCAATTACTAACAAATTTGTGTAGTCGTTTGACTTTTTGCAGGTAAATATCATATGGCATGCATTTTTTTTCTAAAAAAGTAAAAATGGCACAATTGGCAGGAGGACATGTGTAAGGAGTTATGAGTGTGAGAGGTTGAGAGTTCGAATCTCACCTTTGTCACTTTTTTTTGTTTTTATTATTTTTACTCTAAATTTTTCTATCTTTCATTAAAAAAATAACAAAAATAGTTTTTTATTATTATTTAATTATTATTTTCGTATTTTAATTAAATCATTTTTTAAAATATTATTTTTTTCACTTTTTTCTAAATTATTCATAAAAATATCCAAAAAATCATAAAATAAAAAATATTGAAAAAAATTTTGTTCTTTTTATAATATTTTTTATTTTAGGAATCAATAGGATTATTAGTTTTTATTTTAAGTTTATTTTAATTATTTTAAATTATTTAAATTTTATTTTTTCTTAACTAATTATTTAGTTTGGGCTTTAAAATGGGCTTTAGGGACATTATTGACAATTTGGTGTTAACCCTAATTTGTTCCCTATATATACATGTGTTGCCTTGTTGGAAAAGGGAGGAGAATGAAAAAAACCTAAGAGGAGTGAGTGCCGTTTGCCGTTATTTAGTTTTCTTCTTCATCCATTACTATTGTTTCTTTTTCTTCATCGTTTACCGTTATTTCTTTTCCTTCATCTATTACTGTTGTTTCTTTTTCTTCATCTTTTACCGTTATTTCTTTTCCTTCATCTATTACTGTTGTTTCTTTTTCTTCATCTTTTACCGTTATTTCTTTTTCTTCATCTATTACCGTTATTTCTTTTTCTTTATCTATTACTGTTACGTTTATATATATATAATTTTTAAATTGTTAGAGTTTATATATATAAGATTTTTGATCGAATTATGTCGATACGATGTTTGCACATTTGTGTGCATGACGCGTGACATTTGTGTTAGTTCGATCTGGTTGCGATGATCGCATTTTTGTGTGAGCAATAATACTATTTTTTGCTTAATTTCTTTTTCTTTGCGATAAATTTTGTTTCGTCCGATTTAGATCTGGTTGCGATGAGCGCATTTCTGCGTTAGCAACATTGTTGGGTTATTTGGCACATTTAAAATTCATTATTGCTTTATTATTATTATTATTATTATTATTATTATTATTATTATTATTATTATTATTATTATTATTATCATTATTTATTATTATTATCATTATTATCATTATTATTACCATTATTATTATTATTGTTATCATTAATTTATTAAAATTTGTTATAATATAAAAATCTGTTTTTTTAAAATAAATAACATTAACATCTTTTCCAAATTAATATGAAAACCTATTATTTTTAAGAAAAACTTTTTTTTAGATAAATTTAAAATAATAACTAAAATCTTTTTTTAAAATAATAACTAGAACCGTTATTTATTTTATTTTATTATTGTTCAATTCAAATTTCATTATCATATTGTATCTGCTCCTCTCATGTAACCTCGCGAACTTAACAATCGCTCTTTAAATTCTGCCTTTAAATTTCTGCTTGCATGGTTTAAATTATGACATTATCTCTCTGTTTGCATGATTCAATTATCTCACGCGTTTACTATTATTTCTGTCACATTGCACACATCCGAAGGTTAGGTCTAACTGTTTGGCCGCCGCGCCAATAGTCCGTAAAACTTCACACATTCAATTTCAAATCCTCAAAACTACAAACTACAAACCCTAATTTTCACAAATGCCTCGCCGCAGGCAAAATTACAATTTTACCCTTAGCATTAGGTCAAAGAGCCGCCGCGCTCATTTTAGGGTTTCCCGCCGTGGAATCCCTAATTTAACCCTAATTACAACTTAACATTTCAACGTAGAGATTTGGAGTTTCTACACTCCACGTAAGCGTGTCCTTAAGATGCGTTTATTCCCCTTGAGACCTTGACCACAGTCAAGAAGTTTCTAACCTCCCTATTGAGGGGAACTACGATTACTCTGATTCCACTCCCGTAAGGATACGTAGGCACAAGATGCGATGTCTTGCCGAGTAAACTTAGAATTAACCCCCTTTATTATTTATTATTGCTTATTTATATTTTATTTATCTTTGCTATTTAATTATTTTGCTTATTATTTTGTAATTGTTTCTTGGATGTAAAGTTGTTTAATTATTTAATTATTATTATGGTTAGTAATTAGGGAGTGTAACAACATGTATGTAATATTAAAATAAATTTAGATCACTTTTAATATAAGATAATTAAATTAAACATTTCACACACGTAAGTCGATTTTAATCGCCGTCTCACTTCCTAAGGATATCCCTCAAGTTGCCTACGAATAATGGTTAAGTGGGGTGTATAAAGCAAGTCCCTCAAATAGAAAAATCATCAAAGTCCCTTATGGTTGCCTTTACGAATCGAGTCCCTTTCGAAAAATGATGATGGTCCCTTATATGTGCTTATTACACCCCACAATGGCCTTCAAAAATCCAATTGTCCCTCACATGTCCCTTAACATCCAAAGTAAGGACTACCTACTCCATTATAGTAGGGATAGTCTTACTAAGGAAAGGATAAAGAATAAGAAAGACCTTAAAACATTAGGGTAGGCTACTCCTAGATACTTGCTCACTTCAAAACTTTTTCACACTTAAACAAATTTCCAACAAAATTTTCAAACAAGTTTTTTTCACATCCATACACGGATTATTATTAAACTATTCTGAAAATTTTCTATTCACACACTACAATTTCAAAACAATTCAAAAGTGAGCTTAAGTACCTAAGAGCCCATGGATAACCATGGATGAAAAGGGTGCTAACACCTTCCCTTTTCATAACCTACCCCCCAGACCCAAAATATTCTCTAAGGTCTTTCCTGTTCTTTTATAACCTTTCCTTATGGATAAAATAAAAGTCGGTGGCGACTCTTGCTATCCGCAACATTGTTTAAAGTCAGTTCTCCCACCGTGTTACAGTGACAACCAAATCAAAGATGAATATTGGTAATAACCGCCCATTTGTGTAAATTGGATATTGCTAGTCACCACTAGCTTCCCAGAGAAGGTAAGTAATCCCAGGATGTCAACTTTGAAGCGAACTTGTTACAACAGATCAAAGATAATGGTAACGACCAAAGGATCTCAAAGGCAACAGCCAGACACACAAAGACAAAAACCAAAATGTAAACAAATGCGTATGCTGGTATGATGTTGTATATAAAATGCAGACCGACCCGCAGGGATAAAGGAAAGCAAAACAAGGAAAACACAGAGGGAACTCATCACACTGAGACACTCCCTTCTTGGTGTAGATAACGATCTTTCCCAATAATATCCTCGTAATTCTGCAGAGGAGAAGTCTTGGCTTAAGAGCCGAAATTGCTATCGGACGCATCTAGTTTAGTCAAGGGTGACAGCAAACTTTCACAACTTTGAGAACTGTGTAATGTTATCAGATTACCTTTAGAACTCTTCAATCGTTTTGTTCAAATAGCGTTTTCTTTTTTTTCAAAACAAGACTTAAGTTTTTTTTTTCAAAACACTTTGCTTTCAAGAAAATTCTTATTAACGAATAAGTGTAATTGCATAACAAAAACACAAGATCATAACAATGATTAGCCAAAATCTGATTTTATTGATAGACAAGGACTTTACAAAGGGCAAAGCCTCGGGAACTTTATATATTTGAAAAATGGCAAACAGAAAAGGTTACAAAATCCCATAATAATCTGGTCCTTTTAACTGTCAGTTCACTTGCTTCGCTGCTTCTGACGAGAATGACAGACGTTGATCTTTCTTTGAACACTCCGCGCAAGATTTTGCCCCGGCGTCTGCCAGCTTTCAATCATTGGGCTTTCATCTTGTCGAAGCACCGGAATCTCCTTTCTAGGTCTTCTGCTTTAGGCATAGTATTTTCTCACTGCATCTGAGTTGATGGGATACTTGAGTTGTTCGCCATCCATGGTCTCGAGAATTAGAGATCCTTCGGAGAAGACAGTTTTTACAACGAAAGGGCCATCGTAGTTGGGCATCCACTTTCCACGCATGTCCTTTTGAGTTGGTAGGATTTTTCTAAGCACAAGCTCTCCTTCTCTATACTCTTTGGGACGAACCTTCTTGTTGAACGCTCTTATCATTCTTTATTGATAGATTTGACTGTGACACATGGCCGTCATTCTTTTCTCATCAATGAGATTCAATGAGTCGAACCTTTATTTTATCCATTCGTCTTCATCAAGCTTTTCTTCCGTCAAGATCTTTAAAGAAGGTATTTTGACTTCAATGGGTAGCACCGCGTCCATCCCATATACTAAGGAGAAGGGAGTTGCCCCTGTCGAAGTTCGCACTGATGTTCGGTATCCATGTAGAGCAAATGGTAACATCTCGTGCCAATCCTTGCAGGTTATGACCATCTTTTGTACTATCTTCTTGATATTTTTGTTTGCAGCCTCAACTGCGCCATTCATCTTGGGTCTATAAGGAGACGAATTGTGATGTTTGATCTTGAAATCATCATAGAGTTCCTTCATCGTTTTGTTGTTCAGGTTCGACCCATTGTCAGAAATGATCTGGTTAGGAATACAGTATCGACAAATGATTTCCTTTTTGATGAAGCGAGCGACCACTTGCTTTGTCACGTTCGCATACGACGCTGCTTCCACCCATTTGGTGAAGTAATCAATTGCAACAAGGATGAAGTGATGGCCGTTGGAAGCTTTTGGCTCTATTGCCCCAATCATATCTATGCCCCACATTGCAAAGGGCCATGGTGATGTCATCACATTGAGAGGATGCGGAGGGACATGCACTTTGTCGGCATAGACTTGGCATTTATGACACTTTCGAGCGAAGAGGATGCAGTCCGTCTCTAAAGTTAACCAAAAGTAGCATGCTCTTAAGATTTTCTTAGCCATAGCGTGGCCGTTGGAATGGGTGCCGAATGTTCCCTCGTGTACTTCAGTCATTATGAGATTCGCCTCTTTTCATCGACACACCAGAGTAAAACCATGTCGTGATTTATTTTGTACAAGGTACCATTGCTGATGAAGAATTTAGATGACAATCTTCGTATTGCTCTTTTGTCAATTCTGGATGCATCAACTAGATATTCTTGATTTTGAAGAAAGTTCTTGATATCGTGGAACCACGGTTTCTCATCAGTTTCTTCATCTATCGTCGTGACATATGCAGGTATTGTCCTTCTTTCAATGTGGATCAGAGGTGCCTCGTTAACAAATTGGACCTTCCACATTGATGCCATCATGGCTAATGCATCAGCAATGTGATTTTCCGCTCTCGGTACATGCTTGAAGGTAAGTTCATCAAAATATTCATCCATCTCCAAGATATGAGTTTTGTAAGGGATCAACTTTTCATCCCTGGTTTCCCATTCTCCTTTGAGTTGGTAGATCACTAAAGCAGCTTCCAACCCTAAGATGCGGGCTTCATACTCGGCTATGTTATTCGTACACAAGAAACAAAGTCGAGCTGTGACGGCAGTATACCCTCCAGTTGGATTTTTCAGAACAGCTCCAACACCATGTCCGTTCTTGTATGACGCTCCAACAAACATCATTTCCCAGCGGGATCTCGACTAGGGACCTTCTTCCGGACCAGGCTCTGGTTTTGTACGTTGAATATACATCACATCTTCATCAGGAAAATCAAACTTGAGTGGTTGATAATCCTCCATGGGGTGCTCTGCGAGGTGTTCTGACAAGACACTTCCTTTGATAGATTTTTGAGCAACGTACTGAATATCGTATTCTGATAAGAGCATATGCCATCGGGCTAATCTTCCTGTTTGAGCCGGCTTTTCAAATATGTACTTGATGGGGTCCATCTTAGAAATCAACATTGTGGTGTGACAGATCATGTACTGTCTCAGACGCTTGGTGGCCCATGCTAAGGCACAACAGGCTTTTTCCAAGGGAGAGTAACGACTCTCGCAATCGGTAAACTTCTTGCTCAGATAGTAGGTTGCGTGTTCTTTCTTTCCTGACTCATCAGTCTGACCTAGGACACAGCCCATCGAATTTTCTAGTACTGTCATATACATGAACAAAGGTCTTCCAAGTACCGGAGGAATCAACATTGGAGGTTCTTGTAAGTACTGCTTGATTTTCTCAAATGCGGCCTGGTAGTTTTCGTTCCATACCACTGTTTGATCTTTTCGTAACAACTTGAAGGTCGGCGTGCAAGTAGGAGTTAAATTAGAGATGAATCTGGAGATGTAATTCAGACGTCTAAGGAAGCCTCTGACTTGTTTCTCTGTTTTGGGAGCAGGCATCTCCTGGATTGCTTTGACTTTGTCGGGATCTACTTCGATTCCTCGTTGACTAACGATGAAACCAAGTAACTTACCTGAGCGAACTCCGAAGGTGCATTTTGCTGGATTTAACCTTAGTTGATACTTTCAGAGTCTCTCAAATAGCTTCAACAGATGATCCAAGTGGTCTTCTTCACTTTGGGATTTTGCGATCATATCATCCACGTATACTTCAATTTATTTGTGCATCATATCATTAAAGAGTGTAACCATGGCTCTTTGATACGTTGCCCCTGCGTTCTTCAAACTGAAAGGCATGACCTTATAACAATAGGTGCCCCAGGGTGTGATGAAGGTTGTCTTCTCCATGTCAATTAGATCTGTTTTTATCTGGTTATAACCAAAAAAGTCGTCCATGAATGAGAATACTGCAAAGCTGGCTGTATTATCCACCAAAGTGTCAATATGTGGTAGAGGGAAATCGTCCTTCGGACTTGCTTTGTTTAAATCCCTGTAATCGACGCACATCCTGACCTTGCCATCCTTCTTTGGGACTGGTACGATGTTTTCCACCCACTCTGGATATTTAGATACCGCTAAAAAGCCTGCATCAATTTGTTTCTTGACTTCGTCTCGGATTTTAAGAGCCATGTCTGGTCTTGACCTGCGAAGCTTTTGTTTGACCAGAGGACACTCTGGTTTCAGGGGGAGCTTGTGCATAACAATGTCGGTATCCAACCCTTGCATGTCTTGGTAAGACCAAGAAAATATGTCGACATAATCTCCGAGGAGTGCTATCAGCCTATTTTTGATCTCTGGCCCCAATGATGCCCCAATCTTGACTTCTCTTTTTTCTTCTTCTGACCCCAAGTTGATGACCTCAGTCTGCTCTTTGTATGGCTGAAGATAAACATCTTCGTACTCAGCCATTGTCTTCAACTCTTCTGGGATTTCTAACTCTTCATCATTCTCTTCTTCAGCTTGAAAGACAGATGAACCACTAGTAGAAGGAGCCGAAGGATCATAGGATTCTATGGTGGATGGAGGTATTCTGCATGTTTTATTTTTGGGAACAATTAAACACACACACACAGATATGCAGATGAAGGGATGTTTTTATATTTTTTAAAAAAGATTGCCATTTTCCTTTTAACAAAAAGAGTGAAAATGATGCGCAAAACCAATAAACAAGAGTTTTAACAAAAACACTTTTTCATTAATGATTTTCAAATTTGCAAAGTGGCCTAATACAAAATAATTCGCAAGCCTTTGGGCAAGACCATGAATTTTAAAGAAAAACACAAAGCTAAAAAGCACAGTGAATTACTCTAAAGGTAAAAAGATGGGAATTTCCACAGCCTCCCAGTTGCGCAAAGCTGCTCCTCCCCTAGTTATCAGATGATCCAGATTACCATCCTCATCTTCAACAATAATGGCGTTGATTTGTACTCCGCCACTGGTGAATATCTCCTTCAAAGATTTCTTCTTCATGGTGCTTTCCTCTGGCTCGCCTTCTAGAGTTGGTTTGTAACCCAACCCTTGTCGATCATTTTTGGCTCAAGCGTTGACTTTGATGACCTCTCCCCATCCTAATGGGACTCCAGCTTTCAGTGCCGCCTTGATACTCTGAACAGAGGTGAATGATGGCCCACGGGTTATGTCCGATTCATCAACTAGAACAACGTGAGCTATTTCTAGTGCTTGGAAGGCTGTCTCAAGGGAATCTTCATCGGCTTCGATATACCAAAATGAGGACAAGTTACTTACCATTAAGTCCTCTTCCCCATGAACAATGACCAATTGGTCATCCACAACAAACTTCATTTTCTGGTGGAGAGTAGAAGTAATAGCGCCAGCTGCGTGGATCCATGGTCTTCCCAGTAAACAACTGTAGACCGGATTAATATCCATCACTTGAAAGGTGACTTCAAAGATTTGTGGTCCAATCAGGATAGGAAGATAAACCTCTCCTATCACGGCTCTCCTGGATCTATAAAATGCCTTTACTATGAGAGAATTTGGCCTCATGGTAGCACCTTGATAAGCCAGCTTGGCCAGTGTCCTTTTTGGCATTACGTTGAGCGCTGATCCTGTGTCAACAAGAACTCTGGATAATGTATCCTCTTCACATTTGATCCACACATGTAGAGCACGATTGTGCTTACGCTTCTCAGCTGTCAAATCGTTGTCGTTAAAGCTCAATGTGTTGCAGGCAGTGATATTTGCTACAATGGAGTCAAACTGCCCCACTATAACATCTTTGGTAACATGGGCTTGTGTCAGGATTTTGAGCAAAGCCTGACGATGGGCCGAAGAGCTTAAGAGTAAGGCCATGCCCGAGATCTTAGATGGTGTTTGATTTAGTTGATCCACCACCCTGTAATCACTTCTTCTGATGATTCTCAGGAACTCTTCTCCATCGTTCTTGAGACTTTCTTTTCCTTTAACTAAAGGTTCTTTAGTGACGACTACCTCTAGAACGGGCTTCTGGGGAACAACAGCTTTTGGGACAGAAATTACTGGCGGAGGAGCCACATTGTATGTCCGAGGTTGATATATGCGACCACTCTGGGTCATTTTTCTTCCACCGGCAATGTTAGCCACATTTGCTGGCTTCTTTTCTTTGAAGATTCCCTCGCACCATGAGTAGTCCTGCTTTGGTGTCACAGCCCTTGGGTGAGGTTTGGATCCCCCCTTGGTTCAAACCTGGCTTGTCCCCTCCCGAATTTCGGGGGTGCATCGTCGCGGAATACCAGCCAGACGTTCTTGTAGTTGTTGTTGTTGTTATTATTGTTATTATTTCTGAACACAGCTCTTTTGTTGGGCTCTTCTGGCATGTTAAACACAGGTTCGATGACTGCCACATCTTCCCCCTTTTTCCTGTGAGCGATTTCTATCATCCCTTGCTCAATCATTGCTCGAATGTCTTTCTTCACAATGTCACAACCTTCAGGGTTCAACATGCATTCTTTGCAGTCTTCGTGAGATGTCTTAAGCGCCCATGTTTGAGCGAGACGTTTGTGTAGGTCTGCCAATGGCACCTTGATCTCACCAATAGTGGTAACTTTCTTGTCTTCTGACCTTTCACCTTCTTCGGTAATGGCATTGACTCCACCGTGGTTTGGCAGAGGGTTGCTCTTTACGTTTGGATGATTATCTTCAACGGACATGATTCTTTTTTCAATCAATTCACGAACAAGGTGCTGCAGTGCAAAGTAACCTTCAAGATCGTGGCCTGGAGCATTCTCATAAAATAAGCAGCGAGCATTGGCATTGTAATAGAACGGGAGTGGATTAGGTGGAGCACCTAATTTTCTTGTTTTTACCAACCCTCTTTCTATCAACATGGGAAACAAATCGGTGTAGCTCATGGGAATTGGCTGTATTTTTTGGCCTATTTGCTTGGTAATTTGCACCTTGGAGCCCTGTTTTGGGTATGTTGACCTTGCGGCTGATGGTATTGTTGTTGATTGTTGGAGTGATATTGATGTTGATTGCCAGCCTGATACTGGTACTGATTACTAGATGCCCCAGGCTGGGGACCCTGCTGTGATGATGGTTGAAAAACCGGAGTCACCGCTGCTATATATAATGGATGGTACTGCTGGCGATGGCTTCTGGAATTTTGTGCCTTTTCCCATATGCGATCGCACTCACATCACCTTCTTTCTTTTTGTGAAAATTGCTGACCGGCTTCTTTGTTGTGCTGGCGCTTGAGTTAATATTTGGTGTGGCCACTTTTCCACTCTTTAAACCAGCCTCAACTTTGACTCCTACTGCCACAATATCAGAGAAATTAGTTGTGACACTGCTGATCAGTTGTTCATAGAATTCTGGCCGAACTGTATCTACAAACTAGTATGCCAACTCCGTTTCAGTAAGGGGAGGTTATACTTGAGCAGCAGTTCCGCGCCATCTTTGCGCATATTCCTTAAAGGTTTCAGTACTTTTCTGTGTCATGCTGAGAAGCTGACGATGGTCGGGAGCTAAGTCCATGTTGTACTTGTATTGTTGAATAAAGGCATCTGAAAGGTCTTGGAAACCGTGGTACTTTGCTTGATCTAAGCTGACATACCATTTAGCCGAAGCTCCTTTAAGGATGTCTTGGAAACAGTGTACCAACAACTTATCATTTTCAATATGCGGAGCCATCCGCCTGCAATACATGATTAGGTGCACTTTGGGGCAAGTAGTCCCCTCATATTTGTCGAATACTGGCATTTTGAATTTCTGAGGAAATACCAAACTAGACACCAAACATAGGTCTTTGGCATTAGACCCAAAGACATGGCTTCCTTCGATTGCCCTCATCCTCTTAGCCATGATGTCCATCTCTACACTTAATTTTCGTGCTTTTCATCCTCGACTTCAGAACCGTCAAGTATGTCAAAAATTGGCTGTTGATTGTTGAAGACCGGTCGTACTATAGTGGGTCCACACGCTTGAGTGAAAATAGGATTCCTGATTGTCGAATCAAACAGTGGATTAAGACTTGAAGATTGTATATTGTTGAATGGTGGCACAAAATCCCGGGACATGCCATAAGGAAATTCTGCAGTGGTAACCGGAGCTACTGCGACATTGGCCGCCGCAGTGGTGACTTCGGAGATTACCGTAGACTGTGTGTCCATATTTGCCTTGATTATATTGAGAACTTCCATGATTTGGCTGACGTCACCCTTGATTCCTTCAATGTTGTTGTCCATCTGGTCGAACCTCTGGTCATTATCTGCCATCTTCTTTTGAGCTCTGGATCGAGTGTTGTATCTGTGAGTATTCAGCGTGACTCCTTCTCTCTTTTCTGAACAAGAACAAATGATGAGCTGCGAAACCCAGATGCAAGACCCATGCAAGATGAAATGCGAATGCAGATGCAAATGCAAATGCACAAACCATTCAAGGAAAAACAAATTTTTGTTTACAAACAAAAAAGTTGGAACAACATGTAACGACATGCTCAAAAAGCATTTTTTCATTGATAGATGGAAATCTATTACAATAGGAGGCCCTTGCTAAAAAGCAAGACCTTTCTTACAAGAAGTGAAAGTAAATGCAACATTAGGATTTCAATCCTTTTAGGGAAAGCAGGGAAATGGTGAAATAAAGATCAATCTAACAAGACGATCCTTCTCCTTCTTGGACTTCAACATGAGCTTGGTCCTGGCGGATAATTTCCTACAGGTCTTCGTTCTCTCGTTGCGCTTTGATTAAAGTGTATTTCAGCTCTTCCCTAGTCGTGGGTACCTCAGGTTCCATAGTTATCTCATAATCATGAGTATAGAACATGGTCAAGGCAATTTCTTTCGACCATAGCAAATACCCTTTGGAAGTTAAACAACTTGCATTCTCTATGGGAGTTATGCCCAAGAGGTGAGGATCTCTTTGAGCATATTGAGCACGTGCTTCTAGTTTAGGGTTGCGACCAGTTTCGCAGAAGCAGGGCCTCAATAGTTCCGGTTCGGGTTCTGGGCCGGTGGGATACCCATATTGACGTCGGGCAAGCACAAGATTGTAGGTAATAACCCCTTCTATCCTAATGAGAGGCACATTTGGGAACTCTCCATAGCTAGGGATCATGACGAGATCGCCAAGGCTGGTGTCATACCATGTGATGTCATAGTGCCTGAGAGTGATGAGTTTAGAAACCCATGCGCTTTTGGTGGGGAGCCTCCAAAGGATATGAGTCATGGGTAGATGAGAGGTAAACCACCGGTCAAGTAGTGCAAGGCAGCATGAGAATCGCCCGAGATCGTACAAGATGAAGCGGTGGATGACTGTGTAAGTATCAGCTAGTATCTCATTTACCGGATTTTTGATGATGAAGAGGCGGATCGCCTCCTCACTGATGAAGTCGTAACGGCTTGGGAAGAGATACAACCTATATATCAGAAATGCCAGAATTGCTTCAAAGATGCCCAAATTTCTATTTTCATAATGATATTCGGCCATCTCCATTAGAGGCCCTGCCTCTATTCCGTACAATCCTCCTTTCGCTCTCATCGGTGGTAAATCCTCTAGCTTGATATGTAGGGCTTTAGCCAAATCCCTTTTCTTCGGTTTTCCATAAGGGAGTTTGAAAGTCCACAGAATCTTCAAATAATCATTATACTCCTCGATGGTTGGGAGTAGCTGAAAGTCTGGAAATATGAAGCAGTGGTAGGTTGTAGAGTAAAACTCAACCAAAGCTTGCAGCATCGACTCGTTGACATGAGCGCTTATTAGCGGTAGTAGGTCCCCCTATTTGGCAATGAAAGCAGCGGGGTTTCGGACAAGTCTCGTCAACATCCTTAGACGACCCAATCTCAGATCCAAAAATGGAAGCATGTCTCTTCTCACCATGTTGTTGTCTGCAAAAAGAAAAGTTTGAATTTCTTGAATGGTTAGAAGGAATGTAATGATAAATGCAAATGGTGTCATGGAACTCAGACATTTACGAACATCAGAAGTCGTCATTTCATTGATTAACAAAATGGTTTACAAAATATTGTTTCCTCTTACAAGATTTTTTAAACATAAACAACAGCTAAATGAATCCTAACAAGGTTCCCCTAGCAGCCTTAAGTTGAGCTTCTCAATATTTCTTTCCATCTGAGCCTTCTAAAAAATGAGCCTGTCCATAATTATCTTCTATGGAGTAGACTGAGGCTCATAAGGTTCTTCTTGTGTTTTCCTCTTCTTACAAGAGAGTATTTCTTCGTCTTTCAACTGGAGTTGTCTCTGGAGCTCCGCATTCTCTTCGATGACTATTTGATACTTGTGCTTCCAAGCTTCTTCAGTTTTTTGTGCTTTGACTAAAGCAATCTTCAATTTTTCTTCTTCAGACATGAAGACCAATGGGCGTTCTTCCTTCAAAGCCATAGGCTCCTACTTAGGATAAGGCATCCTTAGTGTGATGGCTCTCTTTCGAACCCATTGGAGGTAAGGTTCCAAAGAGACACAGTTGAGTCTTCCAAGATCCTTTTTCCCTTTCTTGTGTAGATGCTTCCAAGCCTCTAGAATCTTTCCTTTTAGTTCTTGACTATCTTCTTCTTCTTTGAAGAAAATCTTTTCCACTTGAACACCATTGGGTTTGTCCTTTAGAGGGTATCCCAATTGTCGGCGGGCAAGGATTGGATTATAACTGATTCCTCCATTAGCACTGAAAAGAGGTACATTACCAAAATCCCCACAATTGTCGATGATCATCGTCCCATCATAGTTACGACTATACCAATCAATATCGGAGTAGGTGAGAGCCATGATCTTTTGTGACCACCATCCTTTCTTTGGATCCCAAAAAGTGTTGGCTTTGGGCAAGTGTGAAGTGAACCATTTTTATAACAGAGGAGCGCAACAAGTAATCATCCTTCCATTGTGAAAGTTCGTCAAATGAACAGAATGGTATGTGCCTGCTAACAAGGTAGGCACAGGATTCTTCTTCAAGAAAATTTTAATGGCATTGAGGTCCACAAAATTCTCAAAGCTAGGGAACAAGAAGATGCCATAGATGAGTAAGGCAAGGATAGCCTCGAATGTATCCATGCTTAAATGATCTGCATAATACTGAGCTTTCTCAAACAAGAACTCTGCTTTTAGCCCAAAAATTCCTCCTTTTGTAATTAGATTCTTCTTAATATCAACCAATCCTAAACGTGTAGCCTTGGCAACATCTTTTTATTTAGGGTCCTCCTCCACAATTGGAAAAGGAGAATCTTCAAGAATGGGCAATCCAACCAACTGAGAATATTCTTCTAGTGTGGGCACTAGCTGATAATCAGGGAATGTGAAACAGTGGTAGAGCGGATCATAAAACTGGAGAAGAGTAGAAAGGAGTCCACTGTCTATCTTTATCTTCAAGAGTAACAACAGCTTCCCATACCGACTTTGAAATCCATCTGGATCTGTCACTAAGGTGCTCAACTTTTTCAAGTCATCTAGGTTAAAACCCTTGTAAGTGTACTTCAACGTTTTCTTTCTTTCACTATTCATAACGACCTCTGATGTTTACAAACAGCAAAGTCTGAGTTCCATGAAACTATATGATGATATGATGTTATGAATGCACAAACACAGGCAAATGCATATGCACACACAACACAAGCTTAGGTTTAAGGAAGGGCGTGAGTCCAAGGTCTACCCATCCCCAAGGATTGTACTATGGATTGATTGCACCTGCCGAACGGGTTCTACAAAGTTCCCAAAGTCATCAACCCATCTTTCGGATATTATCAATTTCCTAAATTACTTGGTAATCGATAATATTCTCAAGAGGATCTCGTCTGAGTGTAGTATTGCATATCAACTATTTCGGAAATACTTCCTTATAGCCATTGCACTATGTCCTAATAAGGCCAAAGTGGGGTAAAGTGTATTCTAAAAGTCCACAGTGTCATGGACTCCTTCGTCGAAAGTAGCATTGTTTTCACGAATACTCGATCAACAATACTAAACTTTCAAGAGGGCCTACACTGAGCGGTGGTTTCTCAAGTTAGCTTGGTCGGGAATCAACTCCCTATAAGCCTTCTTGAATATACCACCATCCTATCAAAAGTGCACTCGAGTCCGGGTATAGGACCGTCTCACCACTCAAAAGCACCCAATACACAACAATCAGACAAATATATTGATATGATATATATATATATATATATATATATATATATATATATATATATATATATATATATATATATATATATATATATATATATATATATATATATATATATATATATATATATATATATATATATATATATATATATATATATATATATATATATATATATATATATATATATATATATATATATATATATATATATATATATATATATATATATATATATATATATATATATATATATATATATATATATATATATATATATATATATATATATATATATATATATATATATATATATATATATATATATATATATATATATATATATATATATATATATATATATATATATATATATATATATATATATGGTATGAAAACATGGAAATCTGGGTAAACTCCAAACAAATAGAACAAGGAACAAAACATGGATGCATTTTTATTCACAACTTGGCCAAAACTCAACCTTTTTTAACAAAATTTAGGTCTAAACTGAGTGGAATTTAACAAGGAATACAATGGTATCCTTGGTTTTCTTTGAAAGGGTCTGCATTTTAAAATTCGATGGTAGTTGCAAAAATGGGATGAAAATGCATTTTCAAGATCAATGAACAAACCAGACATGCTATAATCAGGAAGAGGGTTCAAACACATCTCAATTATCATGTACATCAAGTTCACACATTCAAACAACTCACACATAGGTCAAAACTTCAACTGGCATATGGAAATGAAAGGATATTCAAGACAGTTTGCAAGTATGAGGGATTTAAGGACACATTCTCAAGGCTGTGGTTTCAACTGATATAATTAAAGCTAGATGAGAGTAGCACATACTCTATATGGATTGCTAATGAAGTTTAGACAAAGGCTCAGCTCAAACTCTTATTAAATCAAAATGACCAATATGCCACAAATGCTGAAATGATTTTGAAAACAGGATAGCTTTGTGTGGCAATCTGAACTGACTCAAAACATCTTCAAATATGTAATATAAACATGCTAACGGAAAGGATTCATACTCAAACATGAGTCAAGTGAACACGCGGCTAATCATGGATTGCAAACTTAGCATAATAATGCAAACTTCAATGATGCAGTCAAAAACATGAGAAAACTCAAAAGCTCAAAACCAAACATTGACATGCATATCTGAAATGAAAATAAGTATGGTGGACTTCACAAAGTTCAACAATATATCATACATCAATGAAATGATTCTCAAATCACAAGGAAACATACTAAAATGCAATCACAAGATCAAAACACATGCTAAAACAGTTCATACTAGATAACCTTCATTCATATGTTTCAAATATGCCAATAAGTATGTCTAGCCCTTAAAACAATCATGAGCCCAACAGGATGAAAAATGACATGTTCATGGTAATATCACCATGAAAATGCAGGCATATTATGTAATGCAGACTGTGAAACTTCAAATATACAAACTTAAGCTTATGCCACTGTCAAGTTCATGTTTCAAAGGTATTAGTTGATGGTTCTAAACACACAAATTCATGTTTCAGCAGAGAAATGATAGGGTACTACAAACAAGTTCAATGATAATGCATCATGGTATGTAGACAATCAGTTCAGGTGCAATCAGATTATGGAAACAAGATGCACATATCACAAGTATGGAAATGGATGAAACTGAATACTAAACGTAAGCATACCTCAACTGAATCAACTTTTGGCATTGTGGAAATGTAAACAGTTTTGGATTGATGATGCAGCAAGTGAGTTTTCAAGCAATGAGGTTTCAAACCAAAACAAAAGCACACACATATCATATACATGATGACAAACAGGATTAGCCAAGAAAATCAAGCATAAGGCACTTAGAATAGAAATTGACATGTTGGTGGAAAAGCCAAAATAGTTTTGATAACAGTAGGAGTTTTTCAAATGGAGATTGTTTCAAACCAAAACAAAAGCACACACATATCATATATGCAAGGAAGAATGAGTTACAACTCAAAAACTAAAAATATTGCAAGCAATCAAGAATTTGGCATATTCATGGTATGTTTTAGCTTAAAAGGAGCAGTTTGAGGGTGAAATAAGAAAATAGGTACACATAGATCAATTCAATCATCCACACACCTTAGAATCATGAATATAAATGAGTTACAACTCAAAACATAGGCATATACAAACAGAACAACAATTTGGCATGGTCAAGGCACATTCTAGCATGAAATTGCAATTGGAAGTGGAATTTGAGGAATTGTGAAAACAGGCAAGAATAGATCAAATAAACCAAGTACACACCTCATTATCATGACAAGGAATGTGTTTTAACTCATAAAACAATCATATGACAGTTGGAAAAGAAAAACATGTTGTGGTACTTAGTGAAAAATTTGTCTTGGAAAATTTAGCACAGCAGGTATGTTTTTTCAAATGGTGAGGTTTAAGTGGAAACAAATATCACACACACATTACAAATATGCCAGGAGATGAGATTGTGCTCAGGAACCAGGCCAAAGCAACACCAAACAGAAAATGACATTTTGAATCTCATGAATATGCAAACAACCAATTTCAAATATGCAACAGGCAGTTTCATGATAGTTGGGGTGTTTTGGTAGCATACACAAGTTTCAAATAGATAGGACAATGATATTATGCACATGGATCATGTAGACATGGATTGAAACAGATGTAGCATGTTTGGCATCATGATATTTTGAAAAATGCAGTTGAAGCATGATAAGGCAGTTGGAATCATCTAAAGAGAATTGAGCATAAAAGCACCATACACATTCTCAAAATAGGTAAACAGATGAGTCTCTAATCTTAAAGTCAAGCAAAAGTGCTCCAAGCCAAAAATGATATGTTGAACCAAGTTTGACAGCAAAACTATCAATATCTCATGACATCCCCTAACAGCAAAACTCATATTTCTCACATCTCCACCAAAACAAACATCATGAGCAAGATCAAATGAACATTAAACAATGATTTAGAACCAAGAGATACCATTATGGCAAGCCAACAGTCCAACACAAAACTCATGGTAGTCAAAAAGCTAGAATGACACCAAAATAACATAAGAGCAAAAACAATAGCCACATTGATTCAAGCATGATCAAGGGCAGGGGGATCCTATGAGTAACTTATAATTTAAATCCAAACATCACCAAGGAACTAAGACTAACAAGCCTAGGGCAAGCATATCAATATTTCAATATTGACTCCTAAGACTACCACATGACCATAATCTTCACAAGAAAATTAATCATGATATCTAAGCACAAACTTGTAACACAATATCCATATATCATTTACAAATGACAATATATTAATGAAAGCAAGTATCATGATCATGAAACAAGAGTTCTTGACAAAGAACCACAATGGGGCAGCAATGGTATATTTTCACAAAATCAACTCAAAATGACAAAACATGATAATGTATGATTAGTAGAGAGTTGGAATGTCACATACCTCTTGTAGACAAGCCTTGAGCAAGCTAAGAAGCTTAGAAACCCAGAGATCCTCCTTTCTTTGCAAAGAGATAAAGCTTGCTTCCTCTTGAAGCAACAAACCAACTTTCAAGACAGTTGGATTTGTGTGATTTCCAGCTGGTTTTTTATGGCTTAGACACTTGAGATGTGATGTATAGGAGGTGTTAGGAGTGTTAGAATGGTAGGAAGTGCTTTGAGTGAGGATTTGGCTTTCAAAGTGGAAGAAAGTCAAACTATTAAGTGTGAAGGTTGACTTTTGTGAAAATGATATTTTTGAGTGGTTTGAATGTATGGACACCTTCTACACAATGTTTAGGGATTGTGTGTATGGTTTTGAGGGACTTGGAGATGGTAGAACTGATCTTGAGCAGAGTTTTGCTCAAGACAGCTTTTTGGTGAAAAATGGAAGTTTGAAACTTTGAGATTCTTAAGGAAATGAGAGGGAATTGAGAGTTGTTGTTTCTCTGGTTTTGGAGACTGCTCTGGTGTGTCTAACCTCAATGAATAGGCCTCTATTTATAGTGAAAACAAGAGTGAGGGCAGCTTGGTACTTTGCCACTTTTGGAGGGAGTTTCATGAGGTTTTTCAAATGAGTCTTTGCAAAATCTCTTCCCATCAGCTCCATGGTTCAATGAAGATCAGAAAAATCAAGTGGATATGGACATGAAGTGACTGAGGTGAGCTTAGAGTGTAGGGTGAGCCAGCTGCAACAGTTTTTGGCATGAAAAGTTTCTCTCTCCTTCTTACACAATTGATTAAAATAATGTCAACTTGCTCCAACTTGCTATGTTCATTAAACCATCCTTCCTTCTGGTTTTCTCTACATATATACCTCACATTATCAGTTTGAATCAAGATCCAAGGTTCAAGGATAATCCAAGTTGTAAAAATCTGAATTTTGAGAAGTGTTGGATTGTGGTTTCAAGTGTTGACAGCCCTAACTTCCATAGTGCATAACTCTCTGCTCACACATGCTATTGAGGAGTTCTACCATAATTTGGAAAGACCTTAAGTATATCTATAACTTTCATGTTTTGGGGATTTCCAAATTCTAGGTGGAACTAGGGTGAAAAACCCTTCCAAGTTGCTGAAAAAACCACTTAAAAAGGCTAAATAACTTCGAATTTTCCTAAGTTATTTCCCTTCTTAAAATGAATTTTGTCATAACTCCAATTCTATGCATTTTTTGATCATGGACCACTTTGAGGATTTTGTAGGATTTGTCAAGAGCTTTCCAATGAGCTTTGAACCACTTCATTTAGATGTGTGGTTGAGGAGTTATGGTCTTGCCCCTTTTGAAACCCTAATTCCCGATTTTTGCAATTACTTCTTAACCCTTGATCCAATGGTCATGAAATTTTATGGGGAGGTGTAATATGATATAAGGAACATTTTTTATTCACATCTTGAAGTCAAATTCCTTATTTTTGAAGAGTTGACTTTTCGGTCAATCGTCCGATCAATCGGTGACTACCGAGCCGACTGTTCATGATCCGGACCTTCTGAGGACTTGAAACTCTTTGGATGTACTTTACTAAGCCATAGGAACTTAATGGACCAAAATAACACCATTGAAACACTCTTTAAATCAAAATTCAAACTACAGTTGACTTTTTCTGATCGAAAACCCTAATCGGGTGTCTTGAATTGCACTGTTCTCAATTCCCGGGCGACCACCTCAAATTGAATTCATACTTGATCCAATGTTGTATTCTTGATGATGTGGAGACATAGTTTTGGTTGAATCAATCCAATACGTTGACTGATCAGACCACTGAAATCTCGATTTTGACGGTACGGAACCCTAATTCATCTGCATCTTAACAAAGATAAACTTGAAATTGGTTAAGGTTAGTTAATCAAGTGAATATGATCCTAAAATGGTGATGAAGATCTAAGGGGTCAAAATTTAGGGTGCAACAGTTACGTATAGACCTTAGTCTCATGCCAACTAAAGGTGAGGAAAATACACAATAAGGAGGGGGGTTGAATTGTGTTTGCAAAATTATTTTTACTTCTGAACCAGAGTTCAGAACCTGATGATAAGTGCAGTGAAAAATATAACAGAAGTAAATAAAAACAGCAAATAAAACACAACATTTATCCTAGTTCCTCTCCAATTGAGAGTACTCCAGTCCCCTTGCCACGCAAGAGTTTTCCACTATAATCAACTTGATTACAACTGCCTATACTTTCAAGTATAAGACTTTCCCTTCTCAGACCTATTGTCTAAGACTCCTTGGTCAATCAACACCTGATCAAGAGTTCTCTGCTTAGATCCTCAGATCCTAAGACTTCCTCTGCTTAAACCCACTTGTTTCAAGACTTCCTTTCTTATACACTCTGCCTAAGACTTCTCTGCTCAGACCTCTGTCCAAGACTTCACTGCTCAAGCCCCTATAACAGAATTATATCTAAACTGAATATTTAAATTACAAAAACACTTGATTAACAATCAGAGGTGTTCAAATATTATACAACACACTTTTACACAAAGAATTCTTAAACTATACAAGAATAAGAACACTTTAACATATTAGCATCTCTTGAGCTGAATGTAGTGCGTATGTATCTTAGTTGTAGTTGTAGCTTTAATTCTTGAGTTGATCTTCCAATCTTATGCTCCTTTTATAGATGAAGAAATATAGTCGTTAAAGTATTCACAACGACTATAATCAGATCAAACCTTCTAGTACATCTTCTTTTCCAAGAAGGTAGATGTTGGAACTCGTAGTCAAGGAATTATCCATAGACCAAAGTCTTTGTCCAGAGAACACTTCCATGAAACAAGTACAATACAATATTTTCAAGATAATGTCCACATATCTCGAGTCCTGTGTTAGCAGAGCTTGAGTTGACATTACTCAGTTTTAGAGGCAGCCATAACACGCTTCTTATTCTAAAGTGTACTAGTAGTAACTTTTCGATCAAACTCTCTCATGAGTGTATAGTCAGAACCGAACCAAAGCAACTTCTGTGTCAAAACTAGTTACATCAAATAAATACAATTCTGCACACACGAACCAGCTAGTTAAAAATCCTAATTGTTTTTTAAGTACTTTGTTATCATCAAAACTTTTGAGGATACATGGTAAGAACCAAATTTGTCTAAAAAAAGTCACCAAAATGCAGGTTATTCCAAGCCATTTCAGGTCTTTTTGTATCACTGCACTTCACTTAACATCATCAAGTATCAATCACGTGCACACATTGGCTTAATTTTGAGAGTTGAGTGAGTTGCCAAAACTGGTCATGAACAAAATTCAGTTCCATGGGGTCAACTTGAAAAATGATCACGTCTTTACATATAGTACAATGAAAAAAAGAAAGGTTCCATTTGGATTCTTGAGCAAAAAGTTATGAGCTGGTAAAGTTGGCACAATGACCTATAGATAGAGGTCTAAAATAATTCTAAGTCCAAAATGACCTATAATGTCTCCAACAATTTCATGACCTTCCAAGCATTGGCCTTTGATCCTTGAATCAAATTTGTAGAGGGCATCATATATGATAATTGGAAAAAAGAAACACCCATAAAATTTGAAAATTGAGAGAGTTATAATCTTTGGAAGTTAGGCAAATAACACTTGAAGTTAGGTCAAATTTCACTAAGTCCACAAAGTGACATCTAATGTTTCCAAGCTTTTAATGATCTTCCAAACATAATTGGCTCTTAACATATAAAGAGATCTTGTAAAGGATGTCAAGAAGAGTCGTTTACCCAAGGAAGCACTAAAAAATGTTGAAAAATGAGTGAGTTGTGATATTTTGAACTTGGACTTGAAATGTTGACTTTTTAGGCCAAAGTACTTTGAATGATCTTGCAACCTTTAAACTTTTCTTGCATTTCAAGGTACATTATTGATCACGTGAACTCAAAATGATGTAATTTTGAATGTTCTTTGATTAAACTTTCTATGACTCGAGGAAACTTGTTGATGAAGGCAGGGAAATAAACACATGAACCTTTGAAGTTTCTTGAGAAACAAGCTATCAAACATTGAAATATCTTTGATCAAATGAAGTTGAATGATACTTGAGACCATATTTTTTGAGATTAGAGGTCATGCTTTGATGAATAGCCTTTGAAAATCAATGGTTGACCACAGTTTGACTTGAGGAACTCAAACCCTAGATGAGGAGATAATCACTTGACGCTCTTGATTCCAAACCCTTCCTCGCAAAAGAAACAAAAAGGACAAGGCATATATTTTGTATTTTGATTAATGGTTAGTGAATTATAAAGCATATAAATACAGAAATGTGAAAAATATACAAAGAGGGGCTTGATGATCTCTGCAAAGGCAATCCTAAAAATGAGAGGGTTAGGAGACAACCAAGTTTGTAATCTTATTGCGTTGCAAAGATGTACATGAGGAGGGATATTAGGGGTATAAATTAGGGTATGACAACCAGTGGTAATGCTGACGTGTCAATGTCAATTCAAAATTAAAATTTTTTTATGGCAAATAACTTTTAAGGACTCGATTAAGAAGAAAAGAAATGCTTATGTGATATTTTTTAATCTTTACTTGTAAAAATATATGATTAAGTTATTTTTAAAAATTAAACTAAAAAAATTACATAAAAAAGAGTTAAAATAAAAAATATTTTAATTCCAACTTGACTCGTGTTGAAACCATTTTGTTAGGGCAAGTATTTTATATCGTCTCCCCATGGATTAGTGTGATATAAGCTCTGTTCCATAGTTAATAATGTTTTAAGAAGGGTTTAAAAGAATTTTCAATTGTGAAAAGAAATATTCACTATAAAATGTAACAATGTAAGTGATTCAGAAATTAAAGTTTAAAGAAGCATGTCAGGATTAGATTTATTAACCTTTTCACATGTTTTCAATCAATCTATTATATGAGCATCGTTATCAATCACTATAATCATGTATCAATCCTCAACACCACTTATGTCTAACCGGTGTTGTGGGTTTTATCATATTGTTTAATCAATGATCTATCAACCTATTAAGCAATACAATCACATTAAGACTTAATACAAGTGAATATCAAAGCCCAAATCTATATCTATACTTTGGTCTTTGATAGATGAAGATATTAGGTCAAGGCTTGAAAGATATTTCTCAATAATAGTTCAAACCAAAAACAAAACATACAAACAAAGATACATCTATATTAATGCATAGCTAGTTCATATATCAAGGATCAAAAGAAATACATATGCGTACGGTTAGTTACATCTAATACAAACACAAAATATTTAGCTACACATTTTCATGGTAGCTTAGTTTGCAAGAAAGGAGAAGAGATGAATGAGCATCAGTAATGATTTCCCGAAGATTGATGCGAATCCAACTTCGGTTATCCTGTTTCTGAGTTTCTATGAGTTTTTGGTGTATTTGGTGCCCAAAGTTGGTGTCTAACCCTCTCAAAATAAAGTGAGAGGGATTTTATACAAGACAGAAAAAAAAACAGACCGTGCTTAGCGCGACTAGAGGATAAAACATATCAAACTATCTTAATTGGCGCTTAGCATGAAAGCTAATGCCTTGGGAAATTAGATGACGCTATGATCGCACTTAGCCCCACCTATTGTCATGCTCTTGATCCAAAATTTCATGTAGAAGCCACTCTTTTGCCTTTTACCATCCAAAGCTCCTCAAATGCAACAAAACTACAAAGTTAGATGAAAATTGATCAACTTTCACAATATTTATATGATAAAACTAAAAATCTACACCTACACAAAAGTTGATGGATTGACTTGCAAATCCAATGAAACAATTTAATAAGTGCCACTAATTTATACAAACAATTAACATAATTTGGCCTTTATCAACTTTCGCCAACTTAGAACTTTGTTTGTCCTCAAACAGGAGTCTTTCCAACCTAAAGAAACAAGCAACTTCAAACATCAAAATATTTTAAAAAGCTTTGATAAAAGAAGACAAACTCATGGTTTAAAATTTTCAAGGGTACAAGCAAAGTGATGCTTAACCCTGTACTACGACACCATGATCATGAAGCAAACTCTAAGCACAAATCTCATATTAAAAATTCTAAGACAACACATGCTCAATCCTGAATCACACCTATCATACATCTTCATAAATGGATAAAGAATAAAATTGAAGGACTTGACTCACACTGTCGCTACTGCGAAAATCGGCGCCGGCTTGACAGGAGAGTCGCCACCGTGCGTTATTTATCCCTCAGAGCGGGAAAGGAAACGCTCGAAGTAAACCTCGCAAAGACGGGAAAAGGTATGGTCATCGCAACCAAAACCTGGATTCGGGAGTCGGTTACGCAAGGGGAAGGTATTAGCACCCCTCACGTCCATCGTACTCGATGGGATCCACGCTTGGTGTTTATAGGTAAAAGGGTGTGTTATCTATCTACGCTAATGGCTGGTCTGAAAAGAAAATAAAAGGACAGGACTCGACAGAACATACGGTGTTCTGGGCCTACGTATTCCCTCGTGCAATGGGAAAGTCAGAGTCAACGTAGTTCGACTTCCTACGTCTAAACGGGGAAAAGGTTGCTCGCCAAGACATCGCGTCCTGTGCCTACGTACTTTCATCTGATATGAAAGATCAGAGCAAACGTAGTTCGACCAACTACGGGTAAACAGGGGCTCTCACACAGCAGTGAGAAAACAAACTGGTCCTAAAGGCTCGGGAACCTACAACTATGATCTGGTCTCAAATGCGCTCGGGCAAGAGAAAGGGATAACAATTAGTCGTTAGCGGGAAAGTCTCGATCGCACAGCCGCGAGAGAACAAAGGTTAGTCGTTAGTGTGCTCGCTAGGATATCGCATCCTATGCCTACATATCTTCGTCTGGAACGAAGAATCAGAGCAGCTGTAGTTCAGCTAACTACGGGTCAAGCTACTCACAAGCTCCTACAGAAAGGAAAGGGAAACCCTAGAACTATAGCTGAGAAACAGGGGAATCTACCTACTGCTATCACACCTGGTTGACCATCCTAAAGTCTATCATAACAACTCCACAGCGGAGAAGTCAGAGCTCCTAAGGGATCATGGCAACAGGACTGAACTACAAACAAGAAACTGCAACGTAAAGGAATACTGAAAATATGCATGAATGCAACAACTAAACAAACAAGGCGCAAAGGCCGCAAACCACAGAGGCAAGGGAGCTCAGCTCTACCAAATACCAACAAGCAAAGCCACTCAATAACAAACAAGCAGAAGGAGGACCACCTTAACTTCTCATGCACACCAAGTCTACTTCTAAGATGCGCCTATTCAGAACTATCTAGATGACTGCCTAAGTCTAATGCAACATAACATCACACAAGTCAAACAATACAAAGAGTCTAACCCTGAGCAGGGCCTCCATCAAACCTGAAACAAGCTCCTAATCTATCCCTCAAACAAAACTCTACACAGCACCCTAAGCAAAAATCTAAGCAACAATTCTAATCCAAAACCTAAGCAAGAGGAAACAATCCCAGTCTCCAAGCTTCAGAACAAGCTTACCAGAGAAAGGAAGCTAAGCAGACAAGTCCATAGTGCCTTCCTCAGGAAAGTACCAGGAGGTTACTACTCAGGAGTCATATCCTATGCGGCTCAACAACTGTGATCAGTTTACATTCCTCCTCAGGAGAAATTAAACTCACATGAAGGCTCCGGCGTCACTGGATACTTGAGAAAAACCTATATGCACTAAGGGAACTAAGTGAACAGACTCATAGGACCTTCCTCAGGAAAGTACTAGGAGGCTGACACTTAGGAATCGTATCCTACGTGGCTCAACAACTGTGATCAGTTTACATTCCTCCTCAGGAGAAATTAAACTCACAAGTCGGCTCCGACATCATTGGATACTTACGAAATCCTAGATAAACTAATGGAACTAAGTGAATAGACCCATAGGACCTTCCTCAGGAAAGTACTAGGGGACTTCCACTTAGGAATTGTATCCCATGTGGCTCAACAACATGTGATCAGTTTACATTCCTCCTCAGGAGAAATTAAACTCACAAGTCGGCTCCGACATCATTGGATACTTACGAAAGAGGTGAGAAGGAAGGATGAAAGTCATTCATAGTGCCTTCCTCAGGAAAGTACCATAAACTCCCTTCAAACTTCAGAATCTCGACCCTCACAAACAGACAACAAGCTCCTAGACTAAGCCTCAATCCACTGCCTCTCTGCAAGCTCCCACAGGACTTCCATCAGCTCCCACCTTCAAGAAGAACCCACAGGCCAAAAAACCACAAGAGACTATCTCTGAAGTTCAACCACAGTTGAACTTCAAAGTCAGAAGTCACCAAGACTTCCCCTATCTTCAGGCTCAGACAAATCATATCAGAACATCCTATGAAAATCTATCAAAAATCTATGGGGAGACCTACATGGCTCTAGGATAACATACTGAAAAATCAGAACAAAATTCAACACCAGATGAAAGAACTAAAATCAGCAACACAGGCGTATCCACAAATCAATTTATTCAATCATCAATAACAGTGAAAAAATGCAATTAAAATGAAAATGCATGATTAAGCTAATGTTTTGCACTATAAAATTCTACGCTGAATTACGAGTCTACAGAAAAAAGAACGGAATTATTTGACTAAATCTACCATTTTTTTATGAATTTTCTAATGATATGCATGCATTGAAAATATTAAAAAAAACATCAATTAAAATGGGAAATATACAAATAACAAACAAAAATAAAATGACATTTTTATTTTTATTTAATTTTCTAAACATTTTCATGAAGTAGCTGAAAAAAGAAGAGTTAAAAAAAACAATTATTTCAATTTTTTATGAATTATTTACAATCATGAAAATATAAAAGAAAAAAATAAAAGAAATAAAATGGGGGAGGGGGTTCAAACAGCAGGGTATTCTAGTTATTAATTCATTGGGCCCTGATCCTGGGGGTGTTAACAGCAAAAGGGCATAGGGCCCAGGTTTGTCAAAAACCTAATGAACTCAGAAAGAGGAAAAAATGCCTGGGGGGTGCTGCTAGCAGATTTTTTCAGTTATTGGTTACTATGGGCTTAAACGAGGGGGTGCTGAAAGCAATTAGGGCCTAAGGCCCAACTCAACTCATTCAGTTTCTCATACGCCAGGGGGGGGAAATTGAGTGAAACGGGGTGTAGTGTTCAGAAACACACTTGGGCTTAGCCCAATGTCCAAACCCTAATCCAATTGGGGAACCCTAACAAACAAAACCTAATCCCCTCTCAAACGCTCTGGTACTGTTCATCCTAACCACCTAGCGCCGTTTCATTCATCTTCCTCACATCCTCTCTGAAACTCTCCTGGGGAAAAAACTCTCCAACATTCACCAGTCCTCAAACACATCACCATCCCCCAGTTCGAAACCCTTCAACCTAGGCTAACCCTATCCGAAACAACACCCAAACTTCACATGGTCTAAACAAACCCTAATTCAATTAAACCTGCGTGAGAAGGAAAGAGACCAAACCTGGACGAAGCAAGGAAGATGACGATCTTTCTGGAGAAAGCTTCGTGTATACGAGGCTGACGATGACGTTCTTGAGATTTAGTGATCTCACTCCGCGCGAGGATATTGACGATGGTCCTGACGAAGCACTGAAGGAACTCTTGGCGTGAAGATCTCTGGACGGATGAAGAAGACCTAACTTCGTTCTGGAAAATTGATGAAGGAGTTGGCGTTCTGGAAATATTGCTTGAAGATTGGACGCGGTTTGAAGCTTCTGGAAATATTGCTTGAGGATTGAACGCGGTTTGAAGCTTCTGGAAATATTGCTTGAAGATTGAATGTCTGAGGTTTCTGGAAATCTTCGATGGAGGATGAAGGTTTAGGGTGATTTCTGGGGATTTTGACGAGGAATGATGAAGATCTGGTGGCGGTGAGTGTTGATGATGTTCTGGAAAAGTCTTGAGGTTTCCGGCGAAGATGATGAAGGTAGAAGGGAGGAGATCGGAGGAAGAAGATGAGTTTCTGGGGAAAAATGGTTGTTTGCAGATTCCGGTGAGTGAGACGGTGGCCGGAGGTAGTTGACGGTGACCGGCGGTGGGAAGTTACGGCTGATGCATGGCCGCCGGTGGGTTTCCTGGTGAAGCTCAGGCGTTGGCGGTGGGGTGACAAGTGGCGCGCATGCGCAGAGAGAGAGAGAGTGGAGGACAGCTGGGTGGGACGCGTGGCGTGGATTCTGAGAGAGTCTCTGAGTGTAACGTGGCGTGCTTGCTGCGAAACGCGTGGGGCCCCTTTTTTCCTACACGTGGCGTGCTTTTATACCACTGAAATGTCTGGAACTCTCTAGAAGACGCTGGAAAAATCTGAGGATTGCTGGATCATTTTCTGGACTTTCTGAATCATTTGAGAACTGGGCCTCAACCAAAAGGCACCTCCTGGGCCCACGAAAGTGAATAAAAAAAACTGAAAAAAAACTGAATTAAAAACAATTAACTAAATCTGATTAATGTCTAATTAACACTAATTAATCTAATGATTGACTAATAAAACTCTAAACAAAAATTAAGCCCTAATCAAATCTAGAAAGATTAAAACTCTAATTACTCCATTTAAGCCTAATTAAATCTAAAAAAAACAATTAACCTAATTAAACTCTAAAAAAAAGATTAATGCTCTAATTAATTCTAAACTCCTACTAATTTTCTATTAAAATTCCAATATTATTTAAAACTAGTAAATCTATTATTAATAAAAGAAAAACTATATTATTTTCTATATTATCTAAAAAACAATTAAACCTATTTCTATTAACCCTAATTTGTATCATTCTATTTAATATGCTAAGAAAAAATTCACTAATATTCTAAAAATAATAAAAGCTATTTAAATTCTATTAAAAATTCTACAAATGATTAAAATCTATTTAAAATATTCTATAAAATTCTAAAAAGAGGATTAAGCTATCAAAATATTCTATAAACCTATTTAAATTCCAGAAAAATCTATAAAGCCTATTAAAAATTCACAAAAGTCTATAAAAATCCTAAAAATGCAGATAAATGCAAATGACCGCCATAAAAGCGCACACGAGACCAGATCGAATCGAACAGAGATCCCCGGGCATCAGAATATCCCCAAAATTACTGTGCAAGCTAAAAATCACTGAGGAGCGCATAATTTCCCGAAAATAAAACCCCGATAATCTGGACTGAATCTGCCATATCTGATAGACGAAAGTCAAGCTGTAAACTCTGATATCCCCTGCTTGTGCACAAATATCACATGTCTGAGCTGCGAATATGAACTTAAACCATGAGTCAGATAGGAGAATCGGTTGGTCAAATTTTAGGGTGCAACAGCTGCCCCTATTCAAGCGACTTGGACCTGAAGGGTTTGAAGAGCGCTCAGCCTTCAAACATTCAGAGGTACGAGACGGTTGAATACAAATAAAACCCGAAAATTTGCCAACCGCGAGCATATACTGTAAGCTGCTTGGGGAGTACAGTCCAGAAAACCAAGTCCAGTCATTGCGGCACCAAACTGATTAATCATCTGATAAAGAACTCCTGATTGAATACCCGTGGCTTGTGATACCCCATATAACAAACCCTGAGGGTTGCAACAAAACCCGTGATCCTTTCACATTGCCTCCTGATGGGCAGGAAGAGAAATATACTCACATCGCCCAAAGATGGACTGGAAGACACCCTGATTGAATACTCACCTCGTCTAAAGATAGACAGAAAGACAACATTAATCTCCCAATTCACATCGTCTAAGAATAGACGGAAAGACACCATAATCTCCATATTCACATCGTCTAAGGGTAGACGGCATCATCCTGATTGATGAACAAATCAATATTCTCATCGTCTAAGGGTAGACGGGATCATCCTGATTGATGAACAAATCAACTCTCATCGTCTAAGGGTAGACGGGAACAAATAATCTCCATACTCACATCGTCTAAAGGTAGACGGCATCATCCTGATCGATGAACAAATCAATATTCTCATCGTCTAAGGGTAGACGGGAAGAAATTCTTAATCTCCATACTCACATCGTCTAAGGATAGACGGATACAAAGCCTGAATCTCCATACTCACATCGTCTAAAGATAGACGGGAAGAAATAATTCTCCGTATTCACATCGTTTAAGGGTAGACGGGATCATCCTGATCGATGAACAAATCAATATTCACATCGCCTAAGGGTAGACGGAAAGTCACCATAATCTCCATATTCACATCGTCTATGGGTAGACGGGAAGCAATAATCTCTGAATTCCCATCGTCTAAGGATAGACGGGATCAAATCCTTAATCTCCATACACACATCGTCTAAGGATAGACGGAAAGACACCATAACGCAATTCAACACCATCCTTCGAATTTCAGAATCCCTCTGTCTACGGAAATTGATGGAAAGATCAACATCCTTGAAGGGGCCACATCGTCAGTATGGACTGACGGGAAGAAAACCACCTTTTAAAGAATCATGTCGTCAATAAGAATCAACGATCACGCAAACTGAACATTCTTCGAAGAGCCTCGCCATCAATAAGGATTGACAGTCAGAAAAGTACCCCCTTGAAACGTCATCTCATCCAATAAACAGAAAGAAGACCATTATCGGAAATATCGTTTTGAAACCCCTCAACAACCAAAGATAGCCGGAGAAGGCTCGCTGGGGAAACACCTCATCATATGTATAATCTGGCAATGAGAAACTCGCTGGACAGTAACCAAAACTTCACATCGTCTACTGATAGACGGAAAGAAAGGCCACTTGCTGGAGAAACTCTATTCTGAACCCTATTGAAAATCCACGAAAACTTCACATCGTCTACTGATAGACGGGAAGAAAACCACATTCGTACTCAAGACGTCTAATGGTAGACGGAGAAATCCACTTATTGGAGGAACACATCGCCAATATGAATTGACGGGAAGAAAAGTTTGTCGACATCAGATGACTGCTTGATCAAAGCATAATCGTTGTATGATCTGAGATACAAATAATCTGCTGAACTGTCTGAATACTGTTGCTGGATAGATGCCCCTGAACTGATCACAGAGTAATTCACGCGCCATATGAGGCTGATGGAAAACCTGACTTATGCTTTGTATGCATATGCAAATGCTTTAATCTTTCTACAGCGTAATGCTCCATTCCGGATGGAAATGCTACGCACTTTGACAATGATATGCAAGTATAATGCAAATATGATAATGCATGCAACATGCTAATGCAGGCTCGAGCTGCCGGAGAGGGCCGGGTACAGAACCACTTCAGCAAAATAGATGCTGAAGGCGAGGCCAACTCTGCTGGGGATAACTCGGATATCACTGAATCGTCCTAGCAAAATAAACGCTGGGAGAGTGAAATCAACTCCGCTGGGAATATTAGGAACTTAACCGAACACCATCAACGAAGTAATACCCTGCTGGGGAATATGGCACCGCTGGAGAATGGCAGACGTGCTGAATATGATTGGACTCCTCTGGGAATAACTTACCCATACCAATGGCAAATTGGTCTTTGCTGGCAAAATGGAGGGAGTCCTCCTGCGCTCTGATGAAGCTCGGATCTGGAAATTGATGCGCCAACACGGATGGGCTTCACAGTAATCGCAAACATGGATTTGAACTCTTAGGCTGTCCGTGATGGGTCAGGTACAACTGACGCTGGAAAACAATCTTCATGAATACGCAGCCTTTTAGTGAAGAGTCAAGGGATAATGACACGACTTCCCGCATTCATCTCGCTCTCGAAACTCGACTGCATCTGCTCGAGTAATTCCAACTGACCCTGTATGTACGGAGAACAACAATCCTTTCGCTTCTGATATGCCCCAGCCTACAAGACATCTGTGGGGATAGTCCCTGAAAGGAAATCTGCAAATCTGTTCCCTGATGGTCTGATATAACATGCCTCAGTGTTCTGAACTTCCAAGAGATACTTCACCTTGAATGCTTCTCGAGTAACTTCTGCGTGCTTAAGATGGTCTGCCCCTGACTGCCATGACCTTGCCCCTGATTATCTGATTCAG
Organism: Lathyrus sativus; assembly: GCA_963859935.3. Classification (NCBI taxonomy): domain Eukaryota; kingdom Viridiplantae; phylum Streptophyta; class Magnoliopsida; order Fabales; family Fabaceae; genus Lathyrus; species Lathyrus sativus. The sequence goes on along the minus strand of OZ012735.1, from coordinate 622,659,150 downwards.
AGTAGTGCCCCTTGCCTACGCCGTATTTGCCTGAATCTCAACCTGATTGCCCCAGAATAACTGACTTCGAAAAGCTGACCTGACTGGGGATCACAATAAAGTTTGCCCCTGCTCTTGGAACATTCGGGCATTCTGCATTCTATCTTGACCATACTTTCCATTGTAGGGAGCTTTTCTGCTGTCAAGCGCTTACTCGCAAGTAAAACAAGTTGTTCTGCATAAAAGATGTATTAATGCAACACATATGACAGCTTTGACATCCAATCTGTTCACTGGGAAAAAGAAAAACAGTTTATAGCGTATAATGCACAAGACATTTATCAACATTAGTACCAACGTGGTAAGAGGAACCTTTTTAGGAGTCAAAATCGACGCGACCTTTACCGGAGTATGCTTTCGAAACAACCTGCTTCAATTAGGACTTTTGAAGGTTGTAATGTGGTCGGGTTCATGGTTTCGAAAGAAAGGATAAAGGCTCAAAGTTTATTTTAACCCACCCGTTCTCCTTGATGTTCTCCCATCCTACGTTCAGCTAATTTGACCTTAGCGTTCACCTCTCAGAGGTTGAAAGAAAATAGGAGTGATAGTTCGAGAAACTTTTGGATTTTGGAGTGACAGCCACTCCCTTTTCATCTTTGACACTTGAGGTCACACGACTCGTATTTCCATCGAGGGTTTTTCTTTTGATCCTTTTCATCTTTTTTTATTTTCATATCCCTAACTTTTGCCTGGACTGCCTCCTTTTGAGTTTCTTTTGATTTTTTTAAGTCCAACGGGATGCCCTCATTTTTGCCTAAGTCATTTGTTTTGAAGTTTTCCTGACTTAGCGGGCTTTTGATTCTTTTTCATTCTTCTTTTTTTTCGAACAAGTCGCGTGACACTGGTTGTTTGACTCTTTGGGGAATGATGTGGCTGTCCCACTCTTGATTGAGCCATTGTGGTCTTTTAGGCACGACCTCTAGGGACGTGATTGATCCTCGAACGGACACTCCTTTTGTAATTTGGACGCTCGGTCAAATTAGCTAACACCTACCCTGCCCCAGGTTAAAATTGAGGTTTTTTCGTTCACAGAAAGAACTCCTACTACAAGGCTCAAAGGGGTTGACAAGGGATTATCTTCCTTATATCTCCGGTGTTTAGGGATTTGAAACAATGCCTGTACATCATCAACAGGTTCTATTTCAAAAGCATACAATATCGGTAGTTGCATGTCGGTCGCTTTCGTCATCCTCCCCAAATTCTTCTTAACCAAGCGTTGGACATTTGTAAAAAACAGCTAGTGAACATGAATGGATTTAATCAAAACATGCATATTTATTTTATTATTATCAATTGAAATGAAAACAACAAGTTTTACAAACAAGCTTACGAATTCAAACAGGAAAGCAACTACAAATGTAAAGAAATGACAAGCTAAAACAAAGAAAATATGCTAGCTTCTGAGAACCGGGCTTTTGCATCTGCCCTGCTGCTGAACCAGCTATCTTTATTAGAGGCAATTCGATGTTGTCCTGATCTGCTTTCAATGACTTAAACAAATTATAGAGCCCTTCCTCCTTCATTTAGATGATTTGGGGACCTCTTGGCCCGAAGCTGATTGCTGCGCTATCAAGCAGATCCTGCACTTTGTGCTTAAAAGCATGGCAACCTTCTATATCGTGACCCGGGGCTCCAGAATGAAACTCACAGTGCTTGCTTGCATCATAACCAAACGGGGGAGTTCCCGTTATTGGTGCCAGAGTTCTTTTCTCTACCAGATTCAATCCCAATAATGTCTGCAACAACTCGGCATATGTTGAGGGAGGCTTCTCAAACACTCTTCTCGGTTTACTACCCTGGAATCTTCGTTGAGCCTGCTGTGCCCCCTGCTGAGGCTGCTGCTGCTGGTATCGGGTTGACCCTTGAACACCCTTTGTATCAAATGCAACATTGGTTTCTTGACCTTCAATGTACTGATTAGCGCTCTCCTTATGCTTAACCATTTTCTTTCTTAGATCTGCCCCAGGAATAGGCAACAGTTGTGGGCCTGGAGATTCTGACACCATGGAGTCCAGGATACGCTTCTGACCCACTGCAGCTTTAGAGACATCTGTCATTTTAGCATCGACTGAGACAGGAGCAATATGCACAGCTACGCCGCCCGGCGTGAATTCAATATCGTGCGAGTCAATCAGGTCTTGAACATTGTGCTTAAAAGCATGACAACCCTCGATGTCATGTCCGAATGCCCCGGAATGAAACTCATATTGCTTATTGGCCTCGTACCCTTGAGGAAACACCCTCGTTGGTGGTGCCAACGTTCTCTTCTCAACCAGATTAAACCTCAATAAGATCTGCAAGAGCTCAGCATAGGTCATAGGTGGTGCCTCAAATATTCTCCTTGGCTTTCCTTCCTGGATCTTCCGCTGAGCCGGATGTATCCTCTGTTGCTGCTGCTCAAGTTCCACATGCACGGGTGGCGCGAGCTTCTTCTTTGCGGATTCAAATAGCTGATCGTCTTCTTTTCTAAGCACATTCTTGACTATTTCCATGATCAAGCTCATTTGGGTCTTCAGCTGACTGTTTTCCTCCTTGAGAATCTTCTGCTCCAGACGCATCTCTTGCATATCTCTCATCATCTGCCCCAGCTGGCTTTGGACTTCGATCAATTCAAACTGATTCTGTTTCATATCTCTGAAGGAGTTCCTGCAACAAACTGAGACGATGAGGAAATAAGGCCCACGGTTCTGATATACCTGTTAAATGATAATGCAGCACAGAAAGCAAACACATATTCACAACGAGACAAAGAGAAACTCAAGCTATAAGCATACAGACAAACATCTCCCACACATGTTCAACCAACAAAATCAGTAGGTAAGCACAAATGAGTACGAATACAATGACCCCAGCCAACAATCCTGGCGGTGGTCGGCAAATACTAGTGCAAAAAGCTAAACGGATTAAGCAAAGAAGACAGATGCGACACCCGGCACAGAAACCTCTAGAAACTTCTCCCATATTCAATTGAACTCTCCGATTGACAATCTTCGGAGCACACACTTCCTGTGGAGTCTTCCATGACATTAACTGACGAACCCGCACAACTGGAGGATGGAAAATCATTAATCTGAACAAAACCCTGAGGCGTGATGCAAATCCGGCTAGAGTCTAACAGATCCTGAATCTGGCTTCTAAGCACCTTACAGTCATTGGTCGAATGCCCCTGTGCCCCAACATGGTACTCACAGCGGGCGCTGGCATCAAAACCCGGAGGATACGGTGGAATCACCGGCTTAGTCTCTTTCGGCACTATCAATCCACTTCTGACCAGATCTGGCAACAACTGACTGTACGACACCGGTAGCTGAGTAAACTGCCTCTCAGGCTTCCTTGGTCTTCGTGGAGCGTGCTGACGCGATCGGCGATAGGATGATCGTTGACTTGAAGTGTCTGAAAACTGATCCTGAGATGCTAGAGATTCTGAGGTGACGTCAGTTCCTACTTCCCACTCTTCTTGAGAACTGACAACTGACTCAACCTTATCAACTGGGACGTAAGGAACACCTCGAAACTTTCCACTCCTGAGTCCCCTCTCAACAATCTCTCCCAGCCTCATCAGGCCCACGAAGCTTGTGCAACTGAACAATTTGTCAAAATAATGGCCTTTCAGGGTACCCAAGAAGATGTCAACCAGTTCTCTTTCCGGAAGCGGTGGTCGAACACTAGCAGCCAATTCCTTCCATCTTCGCAAATACGCTGAATGATTCATTCTCCGCTTGAGACAATTCTTGCAGGTCCACGAGACTAGGAGTCAAATCCAGGTTGTAATCGTACTGCTTTATGAAAGCTCTGGCTAAATCCACCCATGATCGAATCTGATTACTCTCTAATTGCACATACCATCTCAACGATGCCCCAGTCAGACTATACTGGAAGCAATGGATCATTAGTTGGTCATTTCGCACAAACGAAGTCATCCTTCGACAGAACATCATCAAATGCAGCTTTGGACAGCTATCTCCCGTGTATTTTTCAAATTTCGGTACTTTGAACTTGTACGGTAACACCAGGTCAGGAACCAAACACATGGCCACGGCATCCAGGTTAACAACATCTTTCGCTTCTAAGGCTTTCATTTGCTCTTCCAACACTCGGACTCTTCTACCATCGTCAAGAGCTCTTGGATCTACTAACCCGGTCACTGGAATATCTCCCCGGTAATTCATCACAGGGACAGCAACATATTGATTGTTAACAGGAGGATAATGTTCATTTCGGACAAGAAACTGCTCATGCCGATCTCGGTTCTCAACAGTTGGCTGTACAACTTGGTCTGCAGTTAGATTGTTCGCTTGCGGGAAGTCTTCCATAGAATCATACTGATGGTTGGGCGCCGTGGCAAACCCTGCCAAGGTGTTAGGAGACTGGAAACTGCCTTCAGACATAGCCACCAATTACCTGTAACGGACTATGCTGCTTGATTCTGCTCAAATCTGCTTCGGCCCCTTGGTCGTCTTCACTCTCCACTCTTGCCTCAAACAATTCCCCGAGAATTACCCTCTGGTGAAAACAAAGGTTGGATAAGTGCTCTGACCTGCTAGAGAAATGCTATGCAGTATGATTTATGCAAACAGAAATACAAAAATGCTAACGTGCATGTGTGCATTGGAGATATTTTCCCTCCAATTCCAGTGTCAGTGGTAGCAAGACGAGATAACCCATAAAGACAATATTTGAACAAAACCCTCATATATTGATTAGAATAACTGTCTTGTCAAGAAGTTACATAACTATGCTCCATACAGCTGATATGATAAGGAGGATCCCAGCCAACATGCCTGGTGGTGATCTCAACATACAGAATACAAGAGAGAAATCAAATACGGGTACGGTTGCGGAAGTCCTCGACCATCTTCTTTGTCTCTGCATGATCCGGTTGATTAATCAAACCTTCTATCAGTCGATCCCTCTTCCTGACCGTCCCCTGGATGTCTCTGACAAAGTCTTCCCAAGCCTTATCATTGGCACCGCCCCCAGGTTTGGGTCTCTTGGCATCTGCTCTATGCTGGAAATCTTCCAAATTCTTCATGGCATCTGTCAGTTTGCGCTCGGCCTCGTATCGGCGACAGGCTTCTTCTTCAAGCTCTTCGTTCTTCACTTTGACCTGTTCTTCCAACTGAGCAATCTGTGTCTTCAGCTCTTCTTCTCGTTCCTTGCGCTTGGTCATAGTGAGATCCCAGTGTTCTCTGAACTTGGCTAGCTTTGTGTAGGCCCTTTCCAGCTCTTGCTTCTTAGTGGCCAACACACTACTAACTGAGTCTACATCTAACTCCAGACGCTTCTTAGTTTCAGTCAATTCCAATAGCGTAGTCTTCAGATGTTTCAGAGTTTCAGCCTGTTGCTTAGAAATATATCCTGTTTCAATCTTTTCATGCCGAAGCTGGGCATTCTCCTGCTCTAAAGCCTCTTTAGCCCTTGCTAGCTCTTCTTTCTCCGCCATCAGCTGCTTGTAGACCTGAATGTCCACAGTGGTAGGCTCCTCTATCGGAGGAGGATGCAATGGCTGAACTGCTGGATACGGCATAAGGAACTTCACAGCTCGCTCACGAATCCATTCTACATATGGGCTAGGAACTCGAGTATCCCCTCTGCTACCTGAAAGCTTCCCTTTCTTGTGCAAGTTCTTCCAGGCTTTCTCAAGTTTGGTCAGCATTTCTTTCCCTATTGCCCCGGTGAGATACAGAGATTCCTGTATCTCCTCGGGCTTTGGCGCTCCTTGAGGTATGTACCCAAATTGCTTGATCAATAAGGAAGGGTTATAGTTGACACAACCTTTCCTTCCTATTAACGGAACATTCGGGAATCCTTCGCCTTTGAGTATGACTTCAGCTCCAAATACCTCTTTATTGACCCATACCACGTTCTCAGCAGTCAATCCCATTAAGCGCTCGGGCCATCCTAGAGAATTGATAGATGTGACAAATGGGCCTGACTTAGGCATATGACTGGTGAACCACCTGCATAGGAGAGGTACACAGCAAGACACATTCCTTCCTCGTCTCTTTTCATTCTGGTAGTGAGTTGAATGGTGGATATCTCCCAGCAAAGTAGGAACTGGGTTTCCCGCAGCCAAAATATAGAAGGCATCTGAATCAACAAAATCAGGAATGTTCGGGAATAATACGATGCCATAAACACATACAGCAAGGATGACGTCAAAAACACTCCAGCTACCCTTCTGGGCATATTCTCGAGCCTTATCCACTAAGACATCCAACGGGAATCCCCATACATCTCCTCTTCTGATCATCTTCCCAGACAGCTCAGACTCTTTCAAGCACAGGATGGCAGAAAGCTCAGCCAGCTTAGGCTCAGCGTCCGTACGATAAAAAGGCATCTGCTCACGGATCGGTATATCCAGAAGTGCAGAGTACTCCTCCAGGGTAGGAGCCAAAACAAAGTCGGGAAATACAAAACACCTGAGCTCCGCGTCGTAAAACTGTAACAGAGTATAGATGCCGCTGGTCTCGTAGGCAGATGGTTGATAAACGTAGGTCAAAATCCTCCCATATCTCTTTCTGAAGTCACCCATTCCCCTCTTCTTAGCAATAGCAATCAGCTCTAACAATAGACTGATATTCGGCAACGGAAACTTATAGGGCAATACTCTCTTCAGGTTTTCCATGTCTTGCTAGGAACAAACACCAGAACTGGAAGGGAAAATATGTACCTGCAATACACACACGTTAGTTGAATGCAGATGGTAATGCAATGATGCAATATGATAAATAATGCAATCTGCGAACACAGGGGCTATGCTGTGGCCTGAAGAGGAATATCTCTGTGATCAAGAACAGAAAACCAACACGGTCACCAGAATCTCATGCCACTAACTACCATCTGATACTCAAAATATCAATCCCCTGGTAAGAAAACCATCTGAACCTCTGTATCTGACGAGAATACCATCTGATAATAGCCTCAACCTCAGATAAGAAACCCATCTGACCCAGACAACACACCTGGAGATGAATCAAGAACACCATCTGATAAAGATACTGAATCATGGTTTCTGAAGGCCAGTTTTCCTGCAATAACCCGGTCCCTCTCACAGGTAGGATAAACCTAATCCACGGACAAAGATACGGCATCCTATGCGGTCATCAGCGTCACAGACTTTCATGAGTGACGATACGATTCCCAGAAGGAGTGGCATCATCAAGTCATGAAGAGGCCTCACTTAGCTGACTTCCAAATGATCGGTCCCCAGAGTCGACAACCCTCACGTCTGGACTCCCCTCAGATCCTCAGGACCGGAAAGGAGCACCTCTGCAAGAATCTCGTCTGAGCGCAGATTTTCGTAGGGAACTGTGCCTGCTCAGCAGACAGGTTCGTCTACTACTTCTCCGCAACTATATCTAGGTGTGTACTCAAGCCCAGGTCCGGCTTTTTACTCACAGTAACATCCCTTTGCCCACAGCAATAATCATAATAATATAATGCTGGAAAATAAATGCGGAAAGGTAAAGGTGCAGAAAAGTAAAGTGCAGAAAAGTAAAACACAATATGCACAACACCCAACAAATAAACACCCAAGCGCTAGGATTGACTCGCGTAGGGGAGGGGAAACGGTCCCAGCATAAGGGATGGGAGAAGTCCCTAGATGCTATTGTCCCCAGCAGAGTCGCCAGCTGTCGCTACTGCGAAAATCGGCGCCGGCTTGACAGGAGAGTCGCCACCGTGCGTTATTTATCCCTCAGAGCGGGAAAGGAAACGCTCGAAGTAAACCTCGCAAAGACGGGAAAAGGTATGGTCATCGCAACCAAAACCTGGATTCGGGAGTCGGTTACGCAAGGGGAAGGTATTAGCACCCCTCACGTCCATCGTACTCGATGGGATCCACGCTTGGTGTTTATAGGTAAAAGGGTGTGTTATCTATCTACGCTAATGGCTGGTCTGAAAAGAAAATAAAAGGACAGGACTCGACAGAACATACGGTGTTCTGGGCCTACGTATTCCCTCGTGCAATGGGAAAGTCAGAGTCAACGTAGTTCGACTTCCTACGTCTAAACGGGGAAAAGGTTGCTCGCCAAGACATCGCGTCCTGTGCCTACGTACTTTCATCTGATATGAAAGATCAGAGCAAACGTAGTTCGACCAACTACGGGTAAACAAGGGCTCTCACACAGCAGTGAGAAAACAAAATGGTCCTAAAGGCTCGGGAACCTACAACTATGATCTGGTCTCAAATGCGCTCGGGCAAGAGAAAGGGATAACAATTAGTCGTTAGCGGGAAAGTCTCGATCGCACAGCCGCGAGAGAACAAAGGTTAGTCGTTAGTATGCTCGCTAGGATATCGCATCCTATGCCTACATATCTTCGTCTGGAACGAAGAATCAGAGCAGCTGTAGTTCAGCTAACTACGGGTCAAGCTACTCACAAGCTCCTACAGAAAGGAAAGGGAAACCCTAGAACTATAGCTGAGAAACAGGGGAATCTACCTACTGCTATCACACCTGGTTGACCATCCTAAAGTCTATCATAACAACTCCGCAGCGGAGAAGTCAGAGCTCCTAAGGGATCATGGCAACAGGACTGAACTACAAACAAGAAACTGCAACGTAAAGGAATACTGAAAATATGCATGAATGCAACAACTAAACAAACAAGGCGCAAAGGCCGCAAACCACAGAGGCAAGGGAGCTCAGCTCTACCAAATACCAACAAGCAAAGCCACTCAATAACAAACAAGCAGAAGGAGGACCACCTTAACTTCTCATGCACACCAAGTCTACTTCTAAGATGCGCCTATTCAGAACTATCTAGATGACTGCCTAAGTCTAATGCAACATAACATCACACAAGTCAAACAATACAAAGAGTCTAACCCTGAGCAGGGCCTCCATCAAACCTGAAACAAGCTCCTAATCTATCCCTCAAACAAAACTCTACACAGCACCCTAAGCAAAAATCTAAGCAACAATTCTAATCCAAAACCTAAGCAAGAGGAAACAATCCCAGTCTCCAAGCTTCAGAACAAGCTTACCAGAGAAAGGAAGCTAAGCAGACAAGTCCATAGTGCCTTCCTCGGGAAAGTACCAGGAGGTTACTACTCAGGAGTCATATCCTATGCGGCTCAACAACTGTGATCAGTTTACATTCCTCCTCAGGAGAAATTAAACTCACATGAAGGCTCCGGCGTCACTGGATACTTGAGAAAAACCTATATGCACTAAGGGAACTAAGTGAACAGACTCATAGGACCTTCCTCAGGAAAGTACTAGGAGGCTGACACTTAGGAATCGTATCCTACGTGGCTCAACAACTGTGATCAGTTTACATTCCTCCTCAGGAGAAATTAAACTCACAAGTCGGCTCCGACATCATTGGATACTTACGAAATCCTAGATAAACTAATGGAACTAAGTGAATAGACCCATAGGACCTTCCTCAGGAAAGTACTAGGGGACTTCCACTTAGGAATCGTATCCCATGTGGCTCAACAACATGTGATCAGTTTACATTCCTCCTCAGGAGAAATTAAACTCACAAGTCGGCTCCGACATCATTGGATACTTACTAAAGAGGTGAGAAGGAAGGATGAAAGTCATTCATAGTGCCTTCCTCAGGAAAGTACCATAAACTCCCTTCAAACTTCAGAATCTCGACCCTCACAAACAGACAACAAGCTCCTAGACTAAGCCTCAATCCACTGCCTCTCTGCAAGCTCCCACAGGACTTCCATCAGCTCCCACCTTCAAGAAGAACCCACAGGCCAAAAAACCACAAGAGACTATCTCTGAAGTTCAACCACAGTTGAACTTCAAAGTCAGAAGTCACCAAGACTTCCCCTATCTTCAGGCTCAGACAAATCATATCAGAACATCCTATGAAAATCTATCAAAAATCTATGGGGAGACCTACATGGCTCTAGGATAACATACTGAAAAATCAGAACAAAATTCAACACCAGATGAAAGAACTAAAATCAGCAACACAGGCGTATCCACAAATCAATTTATTCAATCATCAATAACAGTGAAAAAATGCAATTAAAATGAAAATGCATGATTAAGCTAATGTTTTGCACTATAAAATTCTACGCTGAATTACGAGTCTACAGAAAAAAGAACGGAATTATTTGACTAAATCTACCATTTTTTTATGAATTTTCTAATGATATGCATGCATTGAAAATATTAAAAAAAACATCAATTAAAATGGGAAATATACAAATAACAAACAAAAATAAAATGACATTTTTATTTTTATTTAATTTTCTAAACATTTTCATGAAGTAGCTGAAAAAAGAAGAGTTAAAAAAAACAATTATTTCAATTTTTTATGAATTATTTACAATCATGAAAATATAAAAGAAAAAAATAAAAGAAATAAAATGGGGGAGGGGGTTCAAACAGCAGGGTATTCTAGTTATTAATTCATTGGGCCCTGATCCTGGGGGTGTTAACAGCAAAAGGGCGTAGGGCCCAGGTTTGTCAAAAACCTAATGAACTCAGAAAGAGGAAAAAATGCCTGGGGGGTGCTGCTAGCAGATTTTTTCAGTTATTGGTTACTATGGGCTTAAACGAGGGGGTGCTGAAAGCAATTAGGGCCTAAGGCCCAACTCAACTCATTCAGTTTCTCATACGCCAGGGGGGGGGGGGAAATTGAGTGAAACGGGGTGTAGTGTTCAGAAACACACTTGGGCTTAGCCCAATGTCCAAACCCTAATCCAATTGGGGAACCCTAACAAACAAAACCTAATCCCCTCTCAAACGCTCTGGTACTGTTCATCCTAACCACCTAGCGCCGTTTCGTTCATCTTCCTCACATCCTCTCTGAAACTCTCCTGGGGAAAAAACTCTCCAACATTCACCAGTCCTCAAACACATCACCATCCCCCAGTTCGAAACCCTTCAACCTAGGCTAACCCTATCCGAAACAACACCCAAACTTCACATGGTCTAAACAAACCCTAATTCAATTAAACCTGCGTGAGAAGGAAAGAGACCAAACCTGGACGAAGCAAGGAAGATGACGATCTTTCTGGAGAAAGCTTCGTGTAGACGAGGCTGACGATGACGTTCTTGAGATTTAGTGATCTCACTCCGCGCGAGGATATTGACGATGGTCCTGACGAAGCACTGAAGGAACTCTTGGCGTGAAGATCTCTGGACGGATGAAGAAGACCTAACTTCGTTCTGGAAAATTGATGAAGGAGTTGGCGTTCTGGAAATATTGCTTGAAGATTGGACGCGGTTTGAAGCTTCTGGAAATATTGCTTGAGGATTGAACGCGGTTTGAAGCTTCTGGAAATATTGCTTGAAGATTGAATGTCTGAGGTTTCTGGAAATCTTCGATGGAGGATGAAGGTTTAGGGTGATTTCTGGGGATTTTGACGAGGAATGATGAAGATCTGGTGGCGGTGAGTGTTGATGATGTTCTGGAAAAGTCTTGAGGTTTCCGGCGAAGATGATGAAGGTAGAAGGGAGGAGATCGGAGGAAGAAGATGAGTTTCTGGGGAAAAATGGTTGTTTGCAGATTCCGGTGAGTGAGACGGTGGCCGGAGGTAGTTGACGGTGACCGGCGGTGGGAAGTTACGGCTGATGCATGGCCGCCGGTGGGTTTCCTGGTGAAGCTCAGGCGTTGGCGGTGGGGTGACAAGTGGCGCGCATGCGCAGAGAGAGAGAGAGTGGAGGACAGCTGGGTGGGACGCGTGGCGTGGATTCTGAGAGAGTCTCTGAGTGTAACGTGGCGTGCTTGCTGCGAAACGCGTGGGGCCCCTTTTTTCCTACACGTGGCGTGCTTTTATACCACTGAAATGTCTGGAACTCTCTAGAAGACGCTGGAAAAATCTGAGGATTGCTGGACCATTTTCTGGACTTTCTGAATCATTTGAGAACTGGGCCTCAACCAAAAGGCACCTCCTGGGCCCACGAAAGTGAATAAAAAAAACTGAAAAAAAACTGAATTAAAAACAATTAACTAAATCTGATTAATGTCTAATTAACACTAATTAATCTAATGATTGACTAATAAAACTCTAAACAAAAATTAAGCCCTAATCAAATCTAGAAAGATTAAAACTCTAATTACTCCATTTAAGCCTAATTAAATCTAAAAAAAACAATTAACCTAATTAAACTCTAAAAAAAAGATTAATGCTCTAATTAATTCTAAACTCCTACTAATTTTCTATTAAAATTCCAATATTATTTAAAACTAGTAAATCTATTATTAATAAAAGAAAAACTATATTATTTTCTATATTATCTAAAAAACAATTAAACCTATTTCTATTAACCCTAATTTGTATCATTCTATTTAATATGCTAAGAAAAAATTCACTAATATTCTAAAAATAATAAAAGCTATTTAAATTCTATTAAAAATTCTACAAATGATTAAAATCTATTTAAAATATTCTATAAAATTCTAAAAAGAGGATTAAGCTATCAAAATATTCTATAAACCTATTTAAATTCCAGAAAAATCTATAAAGCCTATTAAAAATTCACAAAAGTCTATAAAAATCCTAAAAATGCAGATAAATGCAAATGACCGCCATAAAAGCGCACACGAGACCAGATCGAATCGAACAGAGATCCCCGGGCATCAGAATATCCCCAAAATTACTGTGCAAGCTAAAAATCACTGAGGAGCGCACAATTTCCCGAAAATAAAACCCCGATAATCTGGACTGAATCTGCCATATCTGATAGACGAAAGTCAAGCTGTAAACTCTGATATCCCCTGCTTGTGCACAAATATCACATGTCTGAGCTGCGAATATGAACTTAAACCATGAGTCAGATAGGAGAATCGGTTGGTCAAATTTTAGGGTGCAACACACACCAAATAAAATTGCTAGCATCTTGATTAACTTATGCATTTATCCAAGAAAAGCAAATTGAAAGCACAAATCACAAAGGACTTTTAACGGTTATAATGAGACTTGGTTAACAAACAAGGATCATATCTAAACGTCTTTGAAACAAAGTTTCCAAACTCTAGAAAAGCATTCAATTTTCAAATTCTTTACATTTCACAGCTTTATTTACCATTTCTCTTTGTTTAAATGCTACACCTTAATCACACTTGCTAGCACAACTTATTTGCCACTTTTTCATTCAAACAATTTCACTTCTTTTTCAAGTCTTTTTCATATTTCTCTTTCTTGTTCAAATTCTTAGCAACCTATCCCTTTTATTTTTTCTCCCCAACTTGAATATAACCAACATTACACCATAACGCTCCTCGTTTTTCTAAGGAAAGGGACAAAATTTCAACCACAATTGAAAGTTATGGTTCAATTTTTTCAAGAAAAAAAATTTAGAATCCATACAAAAATCAATGATGAACTAATTATTTATCTACAATTTTCACAGTTCAACACTGATATTGATCCTAACATTAAGGCTCAAAGTGGTTAATGAATTATCTCTCACTTATAAGGTAGGCTACTTTTGGTCAAGTAGTTGTGCTCAAAATTAGAAAGTGCCTTGATCATTTCCATTCTTTCATAACTTCAACATAAATGCAAGATTAAACATAAATTAGCAGAGTTAAAAGAATATATTGTTGGTATAATGTGCATATAGTAAACAATGGAAGTTTCCTCACATTTAGGCTTTGATCTAAAGTAATTCAATCATGAACATGTATTGCAAAAGAATGTATGATAAGTTATTTGTACAAACTACAAGTTTCATATTCATGTTATGGTTTAGAAAGAAATAAACATGTATCTTGCTTTTGTACCATTCTTTTCAAGCTATTATCATTACCATACATTTGCATATTTCCACATTCAAACTTGAAGTCATCACTTTTTGCTTCTTTAAGTTATTAAAGACTTGTCTTTGAAACAAACTCAAAAAAAAAATTATATACTAAAAACTGATAACGCGAAATCATATCGTTTATTTGGCTTGATTTACATGCATTTATTTGTGAATTTTATTAATTTATCTTGATTTATGTTCTATTATATGATTAATTTACTTTGCTTTGCAGATTGGGAAGAATTTGGACTAAAGAAAGAAAAGGAGAAGAAACAGATGAAAAACGGATGAAAAATAGATGAAAAACAGCAGATACGGATTCTACTGCTGTGTCGACCATCACAGGTCCATGACGACCGTCATGCGTGTGACGATCGTCACATTTCATGACGACCGTCACGCAGACAAAAAAACGCAGAATTAGAATTCACGATCAATCTCAACTTAAATCCTTCCTACACTTTCTCCACTCACTGCCCACTACTGGAAGTTACTACCACTTTCTCCATATCTCACGCATGATCTCAGGAAGTTGAGATAAGAAACATCTCCTATAAATAGACAAGAGATTCACAGAGAAAGGGGTGGATTCTTCATCCCGAAGTTCTGCCAAAGTTCCATCAAGTTATTTATCATTACTTTTATTTTCCTTTCCATTTTCCTTCAGTTCAGAATATTGTATTTTCTTCCTGTACCTTTTATTTCTCGCCAAAGTAGAATCCTGCCGACATTGTGGGGGACTACCCAAGGATTTGAGATCAGTACAATTTACAGGTTTTTATTAATTGAATTACTACTTTATTTCTGTTATGATGCATGCTTTATTATTCCGTTGTTTATGTCTATTTCCGTTCGCATTAATTATCATGTCTAGCTAAGTTAGTTTTATCGGTATGTAACCGAATTAGTAGGATAGGATTCGATAGTAACCGACGTCTTCCCTTTTTACAAACAACCTTTCTGGCTGTAGTTTTTAAACTTATTTACTAAATAAACGTTCGTCGCGAAAGCGAGAACTTATTTAAAAGTAGTTTTGCCACGACAATGGGAAATTAATTAAGGTACGAACCAACAAGCGACAGCTGCGGTAAGACCAGATAGTAAACACTAGGAATTTGTTTTAATAACAGCGAAAACACTTTAAAATGGATTAGAACCTAGAGATTTCCAAAAAGTAGTTTTAACCCCGAATGGGACAGCGAAAGCGTACATTCGACCCTTAGAATTATGACTAGCGTCAACAACCATCGTGAGACGAAAGTCTTCAGATCACTATTTTCTTCTGAACAATGTTTGCAAAGAGTAAGAAGCATCGGTGACCTGTCGAATCCCAGATAACTAAGTCTTTGCATACCAATATCCTTTACCGCATTTCTTTAAACCAATTTTCTTTATTTCTTTTGCATTTAATTTCATTCGAAT
The DNA here is from genome assembly GCA_963859935.3 of Lathyrus sativus. Lineage (NCBI taxonomy): Eukaryota > Viridiplantae > Streptophyta > Magnoliopsida > Fabales > Fabaceae > Lathyrus > Lathyrus sativus. The sequence continues at coordinate 622,643,962 of OZ012735.1, read as the reverse complement.
TCAATTTTCCTAATTCCAATACCTTAGCTTTACGCCGTAATAATCGATAACGGTAGATTGACATTGGTCTCTGTGGGTTCGACAATCTTTTATATTACTTTGATATTTCCGTGCACTTGCGGACGCATCAAGTTTTTGGCGCCGTTGCCGGGGACCAACAGTCAATATTGTGATTCCGTTGTTGCATAGTATAGACTAAGGCACTCTTATCTAAATCATTATGTATAACCCATATTTCCCTTATAACTACCACCCTCCATATTATAACTACCACCCCCAATATTTCGAGGAACCACAAATTCCGCTTAAATCCGACCTCGAAATATTATTAGAAGATTTCAATACTACGCACTCTCACCCAAATTCCCTCTATGATGACGACTCCCAATGTTTTGAGGAAACGCAAGATTTTGATACATCCAACCTCGAACTACTACTAGAAGAATTCAATGAGATGTCTACTCACTCTAGGATAGAATCTATGATGGAGCGCTTTGTGGAAACACAAACTCTCCAAAACGAAGATTTTAGAAAACAACATCTCCAAATTAATGAAGACCTTAGGCAGATGAACGTTATTGTCGATTCCCTCGCAACTCACAGCGAGACTTTGGAGACTCAAACGTCCTTGCTTAGACAAACACCTCTAGGACCCTTCCCAGAAGGACATGTGAATGTTGTAACAACCGTTAATGAAGAACAAATAGAAGATCCTAGGGAGATTGATGATGAGCCTGAGGAGAGTTTTGGTGAGAAAAGCATACATATTGAGAAAAATCCACCGACACCAACCGAAAGGGAGGTTGTCGAAGAGGTAGAGAAGGAAGCACGTATCGTTGCTCCTCCTCCCTATACCCCACATATTTCTTTCCCACAAAGGTTTGCAAAAGTTAAGGTAGACTCCCAATCCAAAACATATGTGGAGGTATTGAAAAATATACACACCAATGCACTTTTGAGGTGGTGGATGAAATAACAAAGCCCAAATTTGAAAAGCTGATACGCAAAACAGATCCAGAACCACCACCACGCGTTCAAAACAAGAAACCACCCTACAAAAGAAAGAAACGAAAAGGTGAGGGATATGAGAGATGGCTTGATAAGTGGCCATGGAAACCGAAGACTATTCAAAGTTCGATCGAGGAACCATTCTCGAAAGAACCGCCATGAGTACTTGTACTCCTTAGCCGTCGAGCTATCGACGCTAAACAAAGCACTGTGTGGGAGACAACCCACAAGGTCTTTATTTTAATTTGTTTGTTTAAATTTGCAGAAAATAAAGAAATGTATCGCTTGTTACGCTTTAGCTATTTCTAGGCGAAAAATCTCTAGATGACGATCTGAGAAGATGAGCTATACTGATAACACGAAATCGTATATATATTTTGATGCATAATTCAACTGATGTTTAACTGTTTTCGATCTGATTTCGGGTTATTTCCGTGTTATTTGTCTGATACTTTGCAGGTATTTGATGATCATGTCTAAACAAGGCAATATGAAGAAAAGAAGCAATCTCAGATGAAATATGGACGAAAACCGGATGAAAACAACATGAAAAACGCAGAATGCTGATTTTGCTGCTGTGACGACCGTCACAGCTCCATGACGACCGTCACACGGGTGACGACCGTCACACATTGTGACGACCGTCATGCAGGCAAAAACGCCCCACTTCAAATGCACGTGAAAGAAGCAGTTCCAAGTCCCAAATAGTGGACCACTACTCCCTGATAATTCTGCCTCAAAGTCCACCTTCTTCAAGTTATAACCGTTAGAATTCCATTTCTATAAAAGGGGAAGAAGGGGAACTCAGAAGGGGGCCGCATTCAGACAACGAAGTGCTTCCAATTTATCTTCAAATCAACCTTTCCAGTTTTTAATATTCTTATTTGTTTCTCTTTTCTTTTTCTGCATTCCTTTCATTTCTTCTGTAATTCTTATTTCCCTTGTACGATCAATTGGCACAAAGACCAGAATCCTGCCAACATTTGTGGAGGATCTGCCCAAAGGTCAATTGGAATATTTACAGGTTTCTCATTTTAATCATAATTCCAGTTTTATTATGATGCATGCTATTGTTTATTGTTTTATTTATGTTTTACCTTTCCCAAATCCATGTCTAGCTAAATCAAAGTAATCGATATGTAATAATAACTCGGAAGGGATTTGATAATAACCGGTTGAAAAATTGTCTTTTTCAAAAGTGTTTATGGTCTGAGTGTTTAAATTAATTTACTGAATAAACTTTGTCGCGAAAGCGAGAACTTATTTAAAAGTATTTTTGCCACGAAAGTGGGAAATTAATTAAGGTACGAACCAACAAGCGAAAGCTGCGGCAAGACCAGATAGTAAACACTAGTCACTCATGGCGTCACTGAGCTCGGACTCCTTGATGGCGTCACTTGCATGCTTCAAAGAGCTGGCATCTGGAACCTCTGCACCAATCCACTGCCGACGTACGAACAACTCACTCTCGAGTTCCTAAGTTCGTTCACCTACGTCACTTCCAGCGGCGACCTCAGCCAACACTCCGGTGCCGCATGCTTCCGGATGTTCGGCACAAACTATCAAATGAACCAGAACCAGATTGTCGCCATCTTACAACTCCCTCGAGGCGACAATGCTCACCGCTGCCTCACCGATCAGTTCCAGCACGAAGCCTTCGCGCTCTAGTACCAGTTGACCGACATCAATGCCGATGGTTGGGATTCTCTCCACGCAACGCATATCCATAACCCGACCATCCGGTACTTCCACCGAGCATTGAGCAATACAATCTTCGCCAAGGACAACAACCATAAGGTGAACTCGAAAGAGCTCTTCTTCCTCCACTGTGTCTTCAACAACGAGCCTATCAACGCTGCTCTGTTCCTCCTGGCCCACATTCAGGCCAACTGTAACCGTGGCTCCAAGCCATTTTACTTTGGCGGGATTGTCACTGCCATTGCACTTGGGCTGAACCTCGGCGACCGCCTCCAGCACCTCCATGCCATTCCCTCGGTGTTCCTTGACACCGACCACTGCAGAGCCTCTCACCTCATCCTTTCCAGAGCCGATGGCAAGTACCACCCGGTAGTGCGCGGCAAAACCGTCTGAAGCATCATCCTTCCGTCACACACCCGGATGCACCCAGAGGATCGTACCAACTGGCTATTTGACAACGATGCCCCTCCTGCTGCCGCTGCTCCAACTCAGAGCCATACCCAAGGTTCTGATGACGAAATCCAAGCTGAGTTGGACAGACCAGAGCAACCGGAGGCATCGCAACCTCTTCCTTCCGAAGGTACATCCTACCGCCGCCGCCATCGTCCAGTGCCCGACTACTCAGAAGAGGACTTCTGCCGCTCTCTCGACCAGCAGGCCCAGATACTCGCTATGATGCAGTAGCAGAATCAGCGAGCCGAGCAGTTCGAAGCTTGGCATCGGACCCAAATGCAACAACTACAAACCGGCCAAGAAACCATTACAGAGAACTTGGCGAATCTGACCTTGCAGGTCGAAGGACTTCGTGACTATGTCTATCATACCGGAGCTATGAGTTTTGAGGACCGAGTTGCCCAAGTCAGAGCCAGAGGACGAGAGCGAGGACGTGACCGAGGCAGAGGCCGTGATTAGTTATCATTTTCCTTATTTGTTTACTATATTTTCAGTTTATTTGTACTTTCATTTCCGTTGTATCTCCCTCTCGCATTCTTTCAAATCAGTGGGGACACTGATTGAGATAGTGTGGGAGCGGAGCGTTTATTTCCCATTCCATTGTACTTTGAATTTCGTAATTTATATTCAAACACTTTCTATTTTTAGCAAATAAAGCTCGTTTATATATCCTTTTTTCCGTTACGTAAACATCCCCACTTTATTCGACGTAAACAAAAATTTTTCGTTTGTTCCTCAAAAGCAAAAAGCATCACGAGAATGCGCCCGAGTTCAAACCAAGTTTTGAAACTCCGAGGAGACGACAATTCTAACAAAACCAGTACCATCATGACACCTTAGATCTCCGGTTTATGCGAGTCGGTTTCACTACCTACGTGTACCAAAGTCTCAAGTGTCTACGCAAACTCAGCCCCAAGTAGTTTATACTAGCAGTCAGCACCATCCTAAAACACTTCTAAGCGAGCGACCAATGCAAATAAGTGTATGATCTCCAAAAAGATGAAAAATCATGAAAAGAAAGCTAGATAGCCAAAAATATAAAGACACGTTTCCTTCTAAGTTAGGTGCTCCTCACCCGAGCATTTAGCCCAACGGCACGAAAACTCATTGAAAAATCAATGATACAAGCTTATGATCAATGAAGAAGATCAAAATAGAAATGAGATCATATTCACTAACAGGTCGAATTGCCATGAAAGTGTACGGACAACGGGCTTAATGTGATTGCGCTAGAACAAACAGGGTGAACTTGTCGCGAGAACCTTGACACCAAGCTACAGTAGCATGACTGGGACCGATTCGCATAAGAAGGAGACTTCCGAAGACTTATAGTCCAGTGTCGTCAGGGTACTCGTTTTGTTCTTACTAAGAATCCCGGTTTTCCCAACTTTGCGAACGAAGAAGCTGCCTCGTGCTTGCCGACTTTTTCCTGTTTTACTTGAGGACAAGCAAAGATTCAAGCTTAGGGGAGTTTGATAACACGAAATTGTATATATATTTTGATGCATAACTCAACTGATGTTTAACTGTTTTTTATCCTATTTCGGGTTATTTCCGTGTTATTTGTCTGATACTTTGCAGGTATTTGATGATCATGTCTAAACAAGGCAATATGAAGAAAAAAAGCAATCTCAGATGAAATATGGACGAAAACTGGATGAAAACAACATGAAAAACGCAGAATGCTGATTTTGCTGCTGTGACGACCGTCACAGCTCCATGACGACCGTCATGCAGGCAAAAATGCCCCACTTTTCAAATGCACGTGAAAGAAGCAGTTCCAAGTCCCAAATAGTGGACCACTACTCCCTGATAATTCTGCCTCAAAGTCCACCTTCTTCAAGTTATAACCGTTAGAATTCCATTTCTATAAAAGGGGAAGAAGGGGAACTCAGAAGGGGGCCGCATTCAGACAACGAAGTGCTGCCAATTTATCTTCAGAGCAACCTTTCCAGTTTTTAATATTCTTATTTGTTTCTCTTTTCTTTTTCTGCATTCCTTTCATTTCTTCTGTAATTCTTATTTCCCTTGTACGATCAATTGGCACAAAGACCAGAATCCTGCCAACATTTGTGGAGGATCTGCCCAAAGGTCAATTGGAATATTTACAGGTTTCTCATTTTAATCGTAATTCCAGTTTTATTATGATGCATGCTATTGTTTATTGTTTTATTTATGTTTTACCTTTCCCAAATCCATGTCTAGCTAAATCAAAGTAATCGATATGTAATAATAACTCGGAAGGGATTTGATAATAACCGGTTGAAAAATTGTCTTTTTCAAAAGTGTTTATGGTCTGAGTGTTTAAATTAATTTACTGAATAAACTTCGTCGCGAAAGCGAGAACTTATTTAAAAGTAGTTTTGCCACGAAAGTGGAAAATTAATTAAGGTATGAACCAACAAGCGAAAGCTGCGGCAAGACCAGATAGTAAACACTAGTCATTCATTTTAATAACAGCGAAAGCACTTTAAAATGAATTAGAATTTAGAGATTTCCAAAAAATAATTTTAACCCCGAATGGGACACGAAAGCGTACGTTTGGCCCTTAGAATTATAATTAGCGTCAATAACCATCGTGAGGCGAGAGTCTTCAGATCACCATTTTCTGCTTAAATAAACTCTGAAAAATATTTCGTATACCGGTAACTTGTCAAATCCCCGAAGATCATAATTACTGCATATCGATTCACTTAATTATAATTTAATTAACATTCTTAGTTCCCTTTAGTGACAATCTTATTCCCTTAAGCATTATCTACCTAGCTAAACATAGTAACTCCCGAGAACACTAGTTTGATTACGAGTCCCTGTGGGATCGATATCTATTATTACTACGCGATAGACTGTGCACTTGCAGTTAGGTTGTATTAGACATAGAAAGTCGCAATCAAGTTTTTGGCGCCGTTGCCGGGGACCCGTTTAGTCAATAGTGTAACCTTCTGTTACGCCGTATAGACTAGGTTAATTAATTTCATTTTTCCTTTACTAGTGTTGTCGATTGTATGCCAAGTGATCGCCCACAAGGCGATATCTTGAAACCTTCAGTCGCGGAACTAGAACGCTTCTTACATCTAAGAAGCCGAATCATTGAGTACCAACTCAAACATAACATTCCCGATCCTCTCACTCCCATTCCCAAATCCGAAGAAGAATCAAACATGGCTGAAGGACCTCCAAACAAACCGCTGAAGGCATACGCTACACCCTCTCAGATGGAGCCTAAGAGTAGCATTGCTGCCCCAGCTATTACTCAAAACGATTTTGAGCTGAAACCATCATTGCTGTCAGCGGTACAACAAAACCAATTCTCAGGAAACGCAACTGAGGATCCAAACGAACATTTAACAAAGTTTGTGCAATACGCAGACACAGTGAAAGCAAATGGAGTAACTCCAGACGCGATAAGACTTCGTCTTTTCCCATTATCTCTTAGAGACAGAGCGTGGACATGGTTACAATCCTTACCATCCAACTCCGTTACGACGTGGGAACAATTGAAGAACGTCTTCCTAGCGAGATATTTTCCGCCAAGCAAAACTGCTATGCTTAGAGCTCAAATCAACAGATTTCGTAAAAAAGATACTTAATTTCTTTACGAAGCATGGGAACGATTCAAAGATATGATGAGAACATGTCCTCACCACGGTCTAGAAGACTGGGTGACAATCCATACTTTCTATAATGGGCTTTTATACAATACCAGATTGACAATAGACGCTGCCGTGGGCGGTGCACTAATGGATAAGCCATACGACGAAGCCTATCAACTAATCGAAAACATGTTTCAGAACCACTGCCAATGGGGAAGTGAACGCACTCCAACAGAGAAAACCACAGCGAAAGGTGGGATGTACGAGATCAGCAGCCTTGAAAAGTTCAACGCTAAAGTAGATGCTCTAGCACAGAAGATTGACAGTCTGACCGTTAACCCCACTGCAACCGTCGCTGCCGTAACTCCAAACTGCGAATTGTGCGGAAGCACCACTCATAATACACCCGAATGCCCATTGCTAGCCGGAATCCCACCAGACCAAGTAAATTATGCTCAAGGAAATCCCTACGCAAATACCTATAACCCAGGTTGGCGGAATCATCCAAACTTTTCTTGCAAAAGCGAAAACGCATTGCAAATGCCTACTGCTCCGCCAGGATATCAAAAACCAGCTGCTCCTCAGACTGCACCTAGGAAATCAAACCTCGAGTTGATGATGGAAAAATTCCTAGCTACTCAAGCTCAAACAAACAAAGAATTCCTGAATCAAAACATACACACTAGCGAGCAAATTAAACAGTTGACCGGAAAAGTAGACGCTTTAGCCACCCACAACAAAATGTTAGAAACACAGATATCACAAGTGGCTCAACAACAAGCCTCTGCTGCCGCACCCGCTGGCACATTTCCTAGACAACCCGAACAGAATCCAAAAGGTCAAGCAAATGCTGTAATATTAAGAAGTGGAAAAGAATTGGACGAACCGATCAATCCGAGGACCGAAAACTCAGCCATGCAACAAAAACCAACTGAACAAGCAGAAAAGGAATCCGAGTTAGAGAAGAAGGAAGACAACGAGAAGGAGGATACCGCAAGTGAAAAAACTCAAGCACCTCCAGCGCCATATAAACCACCTATCCCTTATCCTCAAAGATTAATAAACTCCAAAACTTCAGGACAGTTTAAGAAATTTCTAGAGCTCCTTAAACAGTTGAATATCACTATTCCTTTTACAGAAGCGATAACTCAAATGCCGTCATACGCTAAATTTTTCAAAGAAATCCTGTCAAATAAGAGAAAGATCGAGGATAACGAAACAGTTACACTTACTGCAGAGTGTAGCACTATTATTCAAAACCGCATGCCTCCTAAATTAAAAGACCCAGGTAGTTTCTCCATACCCTGCGTCATAGGAAAGTTCGTAATAGACAAAGCTCTATGCGATTTAGGAGCCAGTATCAGTGTTATGCCTCTATCTATATGCAAAAAGCTGAATATGGGAGACCTCAGACCAACCAAAATGTCCGTACAATTAGCTGACCGATCAGTAAAATACCCCGTCGGAATACTGGAAAACGTTCCAGTACGCATAGGACAATTCTACATCCCAACCGACTTCATAATCATGGACATCAAGGAGGACACTGTTACCCCAATTATCCTAGGAAGACCGTTCCTAGCTACAGCCGGAGCTATTATAGACGTGAAGAAAGGAAGGCTAACATTCGAAGTAGGAGAAGAAAAGATAGAGTTCATTCTCACCAAGTTCTTACAAGCACCAGCCATAGACGATACCTGCTATTTAGTAGACGAAATTGACGAATGCATAAGAGAACTTGAAAATGAAGAGACCACGTATTCAGAAATCATAAAGATTCAAATACCCGATATTTCTGAAGACGATGACTGGCGTAAACCGTATAAAGACGACAACCTAAGCGAAAGCTTAGCACTGACTCCAAACCATATGCCAGGTCCGAAGAACCCGTCTTTAGAACTTAAAACACTACCCAAAAACCTTAGATATGAATTCCTAGACGATGAACTAAAAAGACTAGTGATAGTCAACGCCGACTTAGGACAACCAGAAACCGAAAAGCTATTAGAAGTCCTAAAGAAGTACCCCACCGCGTTAGGCTATAACATAAGCGATCTAAAAGGTATAAGCCCTTCAATCTGTATGCATCGAATTACAATAGAGGAAGACTCTAAAACCTCTAGAGAGCATCAGAGGAGACTAAACCCCATCCTAAGCACTATAGTCAGAGATGAAGTAAAGAAATTGCTAGATGCAGGAATCATCTATCCAATCTCCGATAGTGAATGGGTTAGCCCAGTTCATGTCGTACCAAAGAAAGGAGGAGTCACAATAGTTAAAAACGAAAAAGGCGAATCAATAACAAAAAGAGTCGTGACTGGAAGCAGGATGTGCATTGATTATAGGAAGCTTTACAAGGCCACACGAAAAGATCACTTCCTGTTACCCTTCATAGACCAAATGTTTGAAAGATTAGCCAAACATTCATATTTCTGCTATCTAGATGGCTATTCAGGATTCTTCCAAATTCCCATTCATCCTGATGACCAAGAAAAGACTACATTCACCTGTCCTTATGGTACTTTTGCTTACCGCCGAATGTCGTTCGGACTCTGTAATGCTCCAGCAACCTTCCAAAGATGCATGATGGCAATCTTCGCAGATTTCATAGACGACATCATGGAAGTATTTATGGACGATTTCTCGGTATGTGGACAAAGTTTCGAAGGATGCCTACAAAACTTAGAAATGGTATTAGAACGATGTGTAAAAGTGAACCTCGTCCTAAATTGGGAAAAATGTCATTTTATGGTCCGACAAGGAATAGTCCTAGGCATGTCATATCGAATAAAGGAATTGAGGTCGACAAAGCTAAAATAGAGATTATAAAAGATCTCCAACCTCCAAAATCCGTACGAGAAATACGGAGTTTTCTAGGACATGCCGGTTTCTACCGAAGATTTATAAAAGATTTTTCAAAAATCACAAAACCTTTGACCGGCCTGTTGATGAAAGATGTTGAGTTCGTCTTCGACGACGATTGTTTAAAAGCATTCGAAACATTAAAATCAGCCCTTATCACCGCACCGATTATGCAACCACCCGATTGGCGACTACCGTTCGAAATCATGTGCGATGCGAGTGATTATGCCGTAGGCGCAGTTCTAGGACAAAGGAAGGACAAGAAGCTCCATGCCATCTACTATGCCAGTAGAACCTTAGATCCTGCCCAAATGAACTACGCTACCACATAAAAGGAACTTCTAGCAGTTATATTTGCGCTTGACAAATTCCGTTCTTACTTAGTAGGAGCAAAAATTATCATATACACAGACCACGCTGCCATTAGGTACCTAATAAGTAAAAAGGATGTCAAACCAAGACTATTGAGATGGATCCTGTTATTACAAGAGTTTGACTTAGAAATCAAAGATAAGAAAGGAACCGAGAACGTTGTCGCAGATCACTTATCCTGAATAGAAGGCATCAAACATGAACCAGTACCGATAAACGATGATTTCCCGTATGAACGTCTGATAGCCAAATTAGAAAGTGACATGCCCAACTCAATCTCGGAAGATCCAGAATTCGAAAAAGCTGTAGAAGCCGTCTATGCCCAAGTCACATTACCTTGGTATGCTGACATCGTTAATTACCTCGCTGCAAGCGTGCTTCCACCGGATCTCACTTATCACCAAAAGAAGAAATTCTTCCACGATCTGAAACACTATTATTGGGACGAACCTCTACTCTTCAAGAGAGGGGCCGACAACATATACCGTCACTGTGTCCCAAAGGAAGAAATAGAAAATATCATTTCCCAATGCCATTCAGCACCATATGGTGGTCATGCTAGTACATCCAAGACGTGCGCTAAGATTCTCCAAGCCGGCTTATTCTGGCCTAACCTCTAGAAAGACATCCACATCGCTGTGCTAAAATGTGATCGATGCCAACGAAATGGCAACATCTCACAACGCGATGAAATGCCTCAGAAAGGAATCTTAGAGGTAGAAATCTTCGACGTATGGGGAATAGATTTCATGGGACCATTCCCACCTTCTTTTGGTAATAACTACATACTCGTCGCTGTAGACTATGTGTCTAAATGGATAGAAGTCATTGCTGCTCCAACAAACGACGCACGAGTAGTAATCAAACTCTTCAAAAACACAATCTTTCCTAGATTCGGTGTACCCAGACTCGTCATTAGTGACGGCGGATCTCACTTCATATCGCGAATATTTGATAAACTTCTTTCTAAATATGAAGTCCGACACCGAGTAGCTACACCCTATCATCCGCAAACTAGCGGACAAGTAGAAGTCTCGAACAGGGAAATAAAACAGATATTGGAAAAGACTGTCGCTACCTCAAGGAAAGATTGGCCATCAAAGCTACATGAAGCTTTATGGGCTTATAGGACCGCTTTTAAGACACCAATAGGTACTACACCCTACAAATTAGTTTATGGTAAATCCTACCATCTCCCTGTAGAATTAGAGCATAAGGCCTTCTGGGCCATTAAGACACTCAATTTCAACTACACCGAGGCAGGAGAAAAGTGAATCTTGAACCTACACGAACTGGAAGAACTTCGATTAGACGCTTACGAAAATGCCCGTATTTACAAAGAACGAACTAAAAAGTGGCATGATAAACATTCAGTCAAGAAACAATTCAGTGTGGGAGACATCGTATTGTTATTCAATTCAAGATTAAAACTCTTCCCAAGTAAACTAAAATCTAGGTGGTCCGGACCTTATGAGGTGACTAAAGTACTTTAGAGTGGAGCTGTTGAAATTACCGATAAGACGAATGTACCGTTTATCGTAAACGGGCAACGTCTAAAACATTATAATAAGAACGAAAACAGCCCTCAAGTCTGAAGTATAGTATTGCTTGAGCTTCCAGCTCAAACACCCGAATAGCTTGTCACCAAGCTATCGTCAGGCTTTAGACGTTAAAAATAACGCTTACTGGGAGGCAACCCAACTTTTCTCGCATTTTTCCTCGTTACTGTATTTCATTTTTATTTGAAATTTTACTTTGAAACTTTAACAAAAATTCTAAACTTAACCTTACTACTAATTTTACTTTCGTTTGTTTTCATATTTTTATTTTTATTTTATTTTTCTCTTTTGGTCTTTTGTTTTTCCGCTTTTTGTTTTTAAAAATCCTGACTTCAAACTTCTGTTTTAAACTTTTCAGGATTTTAAAAGTCTTCAAAACATTCCTCCTGTTTTCTCCGACTTACCTGCGAGTATGGCCGAGTACGACTTCACAAAGGTTCATTTTCGAGGACTAGCTCAAAAGGCAAGATTTGCAGCACTAACTAAAAGAGAAATAGCCTTAACGCTGTATTATGATAAGTCTACCATGGATAAACTAGGAATCACAGATAGCATTCAATACCTGTTCAATCAACTGGGTTGGGAGAACAGTGCTTTGAAAACACGTTTTGCTACCTATAAGGACCTCACCTACGAATTCCTTAGTTCCTTCAGATATCTACCCAACTATGGTTTTGGATCCAACACAGAGCTGATTACCTTTCGAATGTTTGGAATGGACCAAACCCATAGCCGGATGTCACTAGCTAACCTCCTATGATTTCCTAGCGGACCGCATGTGTTCATCAGTGCAGAAGATGACGATATTGATTTTGAACTCGACCAATTCTAGGGTAGAATCACAGGCGACTATCACCCTGAACCAGACAGAATGTATAATGATGATATTCATAACCCAGCTTTCAGATACTTCCATAAGATACTAGCTCACACCCTTTTCGGGAAAGAAGAAAATATTACTACAGTATCTAAAGAGGAGCTATTCACCATGCTCTGTGCTTCTCAGGGACGTACAGTAAATGCAGTGCCTTTCATGATGAGATCTTTCAGACGCCTCACTCAGGACCCACAATCACCTATTCTTATAGGAGGCCTCGTGATAATGATTGCCCACGAGCTTGGCCTTAGATTCCACTTAAATGCAAGCACTCGTTTTGGCACCATCCGACCTATGAATATACAGTTCTGCTTTAACAGGCGCATTTTAAGAACTATGGGACTTGGACCTTATGAGTACCTCATCAACGAAAAACCTGTCCAGCTATTCACACTGCCTAATCATCAGATGACAAGTATCCACAACAAGGACAACTGGCTTTATGAATTGGATGAGCCTATGGGACCTCCTTCACCTTAATCAACACCACATAACTACATGTACGACAGTGATCACATCTCTGAAGCACATGATTATATGTACTATGAGGATGCTGTATCAGAAGCTGAAGTAGACCCTACGACTCCTCCGCATTACAACACCTATCCTGAGCCCATTCCTGAGGAAACTACCGACAAAATGGATACTGTCCTGCACCGATTAGACAACGTTGACACAACTCTGGCTACTGTAAAATACGACATCGCAGGCATACACAGCGAACTTGTAGTCTTCATGGACTTAGTCTGTGACTAGCTCGACTACTACGCACGGAAGTTCGATGAATTGAAGGCACGAAAAAACTAGATATTAGTTTTAATTTAGTTTAGTTTAGTTTTTCTGTTTTTCATCCGTTTTCAATTATTTTGATTTTTGCATTGTTAATTTCTTTATGTATTACATTACAATCATTCTAATTACTTGTTATTTCAATTATAGTCTTTATTCGTTCATTCCGTTTTTACGTTATTCTTTGTTTATTGGCCGATATAATACATTGCCATATCATTTATAGGCCTAAAAATCATTGCAAGAACACCCTCGAAGCAAAATTCTGTGTTCTACAGATTTTGCTGGTGTGACGACCGTCACAGGAGCCTGACGACCGTCACGCGGGTGACAACCGTCACAGATACGTGACGATCGTCACGAGCCCAAAACTGTTATCTGATATAACAGGGGTTGCGTTTTCTCTCCCACTCACCTCCTTTCAACTTCCAATCATCAGCAACTCCCTCCCCACTCCAATTTTTCGTTTTCCCCACCTTGTACCATATATCCCAACTCCCATCTCAACTTCCTACTACACTTCTGTCACATTTTCCCACTCTTCAAAACCACCTCAATCCTCCAACAATGGCGAGAAACCACGAAACCCCAGACCTCAGCAACATTGTGTTCAGCGAAGGTGACTCCGGCGAGAGACACCGGGCCAACTACATCGCATTCCATCAACGGTCGCTCCAGCCGACTCATTATCCCCATATTCCATCGCTCACTAAGCTCGGACTCCTTGATGGCGTCACTTGGATGCTTCAAAGAGCCGGCATCTGGAACCTCTGCACCAATCCACTACCGACGTACGAACAACTCACTCTAGAGTTCCTAAGTTCGTTCACCTACGTCACTTCCAACGGCGACCTCAGCCAACACTCCGGTGCCGCATGCTTCCGGATGTTCGGCACAAACTATCAAATGAACCAGAACCAGATTGCCGCCATCTTACAACTCCCTCGAGGCGACAATGCTCACCGCCACCTCACCGATCAGTTCCAGCACGAAGCCTTCGCGCTCTGGTACCAGTTGACCGGCATCAATGCCGATGGTTGGGATTCTCTGCACGCAACGCATATCCATAACCCGACCATCAGGTACTTCCACCGAGCATTGATAAATACAATCTTCGCCAAGGACAACAACCATAAGGTGAACTCGAAAGAGCTCTTCTTCCTCCACTGTGTCTTCAACAACGAGCCTATCAACGCCGCTCCGTTCCTCCTGGCCCACATTCAGGCCAACTGTAGCCGTGGCTCCAAGCCATTTTACTTTGGCGGGATTGTCACTGCCATTGCACTTGGGCTGAACCTCGGCGACCGCCTCCAGCACCTCCATGCCATTCCCTCGGTGTTCCTTGACACCGACCACTGCAGAGCCTCTCACCTCATCCATTCCAGAGCCGATGGCAAGTACCACCCGGTAGTGCGCGGCAAAACCGTCCGAAGCATCATCCTTCCGTCACGCACCCGGATGCATCCAGAGGATCGTACCAACTGGCTATTTGACCTCGATGCCCCTCCTGCTGCCGCTGCTCCAACTCAGAGCCATACCCAAGGTTCTGATGACGAAATCCAAGCTGAGTTGGACAGACCAGAGCAACCGGAGGCATCGCAACCTCTTCCTTCCGAAGGTACATCCTACCGCCGCCGCCGCCATCGTCCAGTGCCCGACTACTCAGAAGAGGACCTCTGCCGCTCTCTCGACCAGCAGGCCCAGATACTCGCTATGATGCAGTAGCAGAAACAGCGAGCCGAGCAGTTCGAAGCTTGGCATCGGACCCAAATGCAACAACTACAAACTGGCCAAGAAACCATTACAGAGAACTTGGCGAATCTGACCTTGCAGGTCGAAGGACTTCGTGACTATGTCTATCATACCGGAGCTATGAGTTTTGAGGACCGAGTTGCCCAAGTCAGAGCCAGAGGACGAGAGCGAGGACGTGACCGAGGCAGAGGCCGTGATTAGTTATCATTTTCCTTATTTGTTTACTATATTTTCAGTTTATTTGTACTTTCATTTCCGTTGTATCTCCCTCTCGCATTCTTTCAAATCAGTGGGGACACTGATTGAGATAGTGTGGGAGCGGAGCGTTTATTTCCCATTCCATTGTACTTTGAATTTCGTAATTTATATTCAAACACTTTCTATTTTTAGCAAATAAAGCTCGTTTATATATCCTTTTTTCCGTTACGTAAACATCCCCACTTTATTCGACGTAAACAAAAATTTTTCGTTCGTTCCTCAAAAGCAAAAAGCATCACGAGAATGCGCCCGAGTTCAAACCAAGTTTTGAAACTCCGAGGAGACGACAATTCTAACAAAACCAGTACCATCATGACACCTTAGATCTCCGGTTTATGCGAGTCGGTTTCACTACCTACGTGTACCAAAGTCTCAAGTGTCTACGCAAACTCAGCCCCAAGTAGTTTATACTAGCAGTCAGCACCATCCTAAAACACTTCTAAGCGAGCGACCAATGCAAATAAGTGTATGATCTCCAAAAAGATGAAAAATCATGAAAAGAAAGCTAGATAGCCAAAAATATAAAGACATGTTTCCTTCTAAGTTAGGTGCTCCTCACCCGAGCATTTAGCCCAACGGCACGAAAACTCATTGAAAAATCAATGATACAAGCTTATGATCAATGAAGAAGATCAAAACAGAAATGAGATCATATTCACTAACAGGTCGAATTGCCATGAAAGTGTACGGACAATGGGCTTAATGTGATTGCGCTAGAACAAACAGGGTGAACTTGTCGCGAGAACCTTGACACCAAGCTACAGTAGCATGACTGGGACCGATTCGCATAAGAAGGAGACTTCCGAAGACTTATAGTCCAGTGTCGTCAGGGTACTCGTTTTGTTCTTACTAAGAATCCCGGTTTTCCCAACTTTGCGAACGAAGAAGCTGCCTCGTGCTTGCCGACTTTTTCCTGTTTTACTTGAGGACAAGCAAAGATTCAAGCTTAGGGGAGTTTGATAACACGAAATTGTATATATATTTTGATGCATAACTCAACTGATGTTTAACTGTTTTTTATCCGATTTCGGGTTATTTCCGTGTTATTTGTCTGATACTTTGCAGGTATTTGATGATCATGTCTAAACAAGGCAATATGAAGAAAAAAAGCAATCTCAGATGAAATATGGACGAAAACTGGATGAAAACAACATGAAAAACGCAGAATGCTGATTTTGCTGCTGTGACGACCGTCACAGCTCCATGACGACCGTCATGCAGGCAAAAATGCCCCACTTTTCAAATGCACGTGAAAGAAGCAGTTCCAAGTCCCAAATAGTGGACCACTACTCCCTGATAATTCTGCCTCAAAGTCCACCTTCTTCAAGTTATAACCGTTAGAATTCCATTTCTATAAAAGGGGAAGAAGGGGAACTCAAAAGGGGGCCGCATTCAGACAACGAAGTGCTGCCAATTTATCTTCAGAGCAACCTTTCCAGTTTTTAATATTCTTATTTGTTTCTCTTTTCTTTTTCTGCATTCCTTTCATTTCTTCTGTAATTCTTATTTCCCTTGTACGATCAATTGGCACAAAGACCAGAATCCTGCCAACATTTGTGGAGGATCTGCCCAAAGGTCAATTGGAATATTTACAGGTTTCTCATTTTAATCGTAATTCCAGTTTTATTATGATGCATGCTATTGTTTATTGTTTTTATTTATGTTTTACCTTTCCCAAATCCATGTCTAGCTAAATCAAAGTAATCGATATGTAATAATAACTCGGAAGGGATTTGATAATAACCGGTTGAAAAATTGTCTTTTTCAAAAGTGTTTATGGTCTGAGTGTTTAAATTAATTTACTGAATAAACTTCGTCGCGAAAGCGAGAACTTATTTAAAAGTAGTTTTGCCACGAAAGTGGGAAATTAATTAAGGTATGAACCAACAAGCGAAAGTTGCGGCAAGACCAGATAGTAAACACTAGTCATTCATTTTAATAACAGCGAAAGCACTTTAAAATGAATTAGAATTTAGAGATTTCCAAAAAATAATTTTAACCCCGAATGGGACACGAAAGCGTACGTTTGGCCCTTAGAATTATAATTAGCGTCAATAACCATCGTGAGGCGAGAGTCTTCAGATCACCATTTTCTGCTTAAATAAACTCTGAAAAATATTTCGTATACCGGTAACTTGTCAAATCCCCGAAGATCATAATTACTGCATATCGATTCACTTAATTATAATTTAATTAACATTCTTAGTTCCCTTTAGTGACAATCTTATTTCCTTAAGCATTATCTACCTAGCTAAACATAGTAACTCCCGAGAACACTAGTTTGATTACGAGTCCCTGTGGGATCGATATCTATTATTACTACGCGATAGACTGTGCACTTGCAGTTAGGTTGTATTAGACATAGAAAGTCGCAATCAAGTTTTTGGCGCCGTTGCCGGGGACCCGTTTAGTCAATAGTGTAACCTTCTGTTACGCCGTATAGACTAGGTTAATTATTTTCATTTTTCCTTTACTAGTGTTGTCGATTGTATGCCAAGTGATCGCCCACAAGGCGATATCTTGAAACCTTCAGTCGCGGAACTAGAACGCTTCTTACATCTAAGAAGCCGAATCATTGAGTACCAACTCAAACATAACATTCCCGATCCTCTCACTCCCATTCCCAAATCCGAAGAAGAATCAAACATGGCTGAAGGACCTCCAAACAAACCGCTGAAGGCATACGCTACACCCTCTCAGATGGAGCCTAAGAGTAGCATTGCTGCCCCAGCTATTACTCAAAACGATTTTGAGCTGAAACCATCATTGCTGTCAGCGGTACAACAAAACCAATTCTCAGGAAACGCAACTGAGGATCCAAACGAACATTTAACAAAGTTTGTGCAATACGCAGACACAGTGAAAGCAAATGGAGTAACTCCAGACGCGATAAGACTTCGTCTTTTCCCATTATCTCTTAGAGACAGAGCGTGGACATGGTTACAATCCTTACCATCCAACTCCGTTACGACGTGGGAACAATTGAAGAACGTCTTCCTAGCGAGATATTTTCCGCCAAGCAAAACTGCTATGCTTAGAGCTCAAATCAACAGATTTCGTAAAAAAGATACTTAATTTCTTTACGAAGCATGGGAACGATTCAAAGATATGATGAGAACATGTCCTCACCACGGTCTAGAAGACTGGGTGACAATCCATACTTTCTATAATGGGCTTTTATACAATACCAGATTGACAATAGACGCTGCCGCGGGCGGTGCACTAATGGATAAGCCATACGACGAAGCCTATCAACTAATCGAAAACATGTTTCAGAACCACTGCCAATGGGGAAGTGAACGCACTCCAACAGAGAAAACCACAGCGAAAGGTGGGATGTACGAGATCAGCAGCCTTGAAAAGTTCAACGCTAAAGTAGATGCTCTAGCACAGAAGATTGACAGTCTGACCGTTAACCCCACTGCAACCGTCGCTGCCGTAACTCCAAACTGCGAATTGTGCGGAAGCACCACTCATAATACACCCGAATGCCCATTGCTAGCCGGAATCCCACCAGACCAAGTAAATTATGCTCAAGGAAATCCCTACGCAAATACCTATAACCCAGGTTGGCGGAATCATCCAAACTTTTCTTACAAAAGCGAAAACGCATTGCAAATGCCTACTGCTCCGCCAGGATATCAAAAACCAGCTGCTGCTCAGACTGCACCTAGGAAATCAAACCTCGAGTTGATGATGGAAAAATTCCTAGCTACTCAAGCTCAAACAAACAAAGAATTCCTGAATCAAAACATACACACTAGCGAGCAAATTAAACAGTTGACCGGAAAAGTAGACGCTTTAGCCACCCACAACAAAATGTTAGAAACACAGATATCACAAGTGGCTCAACAACAAGCCTCTGCTGCCGCACCCGCTGGCACATTTCCTAGACAACCCGAACAGAATCCAAAAGGTCAAGCAAATGCTGTAATATTAAGAAGTGGAAAAGAATTGGACGAACCGATCAATCTGAGGACCGAAAACTCAGCCATGCAACAAAAACCAACTGAACAAGCAGAAAAGGAATCCGAGTTAGAGAAGAAGGAAGACAACGAGAAGGAGGATACCGCAAGTGAAAAAACTCAAGCACCTCCAGCGCCATATAAACCACCTATCCCTTATCCTCAAAGATTAATAAACTCCAAAACTTCAGGACAGTTTAAGAAATTTCTAGAGCTCCTTAAACAGTTGAATATCACTATTCCTTTTACAGAAGCGATAACTCAAATGCCGTCATACGCTAAATTTTTCAAAGAAATCCTGTCAAATAAGAGAAAGATCGAGGATAACGAAACAGTTACACTTACTGCAGAGTGTAGCACTATTATTCAAAACCGCATGCCTCCTAAATTAAAAGACCCAGGTAGTTTCTCCATACCCTGCGTCATAGGAAAGTTCGTAATAGACAAAGCTCTATGCGATTTAGGAGCCAGTATCAGTGTTATGCCTCTATCTATATGCAAAAAGCTGAATATGGGAGACCTCAGACCAACCAAAATGTCCGTACAATTAACTGACCGATCAGTAAAATACCCCGTCGGAATACTGGAAAACGTTCCAGTACACATAGGACAATTCTACATCCCAACCGACTTCATAATCATGGACATCAAGGAGGACACTGTTACCCCAATTATCCTAGGAAGACCGTTCCTAGCTACAGTCGGAGCTATTATAGACGTGAAGAAAGGAAGGCTAACATTCGAAGTAGGAGAAGAAAAGATAGAGTTCATTCTCACCAAGTTCTTACAAGCACCAGCCATAGACGATACCTGCTATTTAGTAGACGAAATTGACGAATGCATAAGAGAACTTGAAAATGAAGAGACCACGTATTCAGAAATCATAAAGATTCAAATACCCGATATTTCTGAAGACGATGACTGGCGTAAACCGTATAAAGACGACAACCTAAGCGAAAGCTTAGCACTGACTCCAAACCATATGCCAGGTCCGAAGAACCCGTCTTTAGAACTTAAAACACTACCCAAAAACCTTAGATATGAATTCCTAGACGATGAACTAAAAAGACCAGTGATAGTCAACGCCGACTTAGGACAACCAGAAACCGAAAAGCTATTAGAAGTCCTAAAGAAGTACCCCACCGCGTTAGGCTATAACATAAGCGATCTAAAAGGTATAAGCCCTTCAATCTGTATGCATCGAATTACAATAGAGGAAGACTCTAAAACCTCTAGAGAGCATCAGAGGAGACTAAACCCCATCCTAAGCACTATAGTCAGAGATGAAGTAAAGAAATTGCTAGATGCAGGAATCATCTATCCAATCTCCGATAGTGAATGGGTTAGCCCAGTTCATGTCGTACCAAAGAAAGGAGGAGTCACAATAGTTAAAAACGAAAAAGGCGAATCAATAACAAAAAGAGTCGTGACTGGAAGCAGGATGTGCATTGATTATAGGAAGCTTAACAAGGCCACACGAAAAGATCACTTCCTGTTACCCTTCATAGACCAAATGTTTGAAAGATTAGCCAAACATTCATATTTCTGCTATCTAGATGGCTATTCAGGATTCTTCCAAATTCCCATTCATCCTGATGACCAAGAAAAGACTACATTCACCTGTCCTTATGGTACTTTTGCTTACCGCCGAATGTCGTTCGGACTCTGTAATGCTCCAGCAACCTTCCAAAGATGCATGATGGCAATCTTCGCAGATTTCATAGACGACATCATGGAAGTATTTATGGACGATTTCTCGGTATGTGGACAAAGTTTCGAAGGATGCCTACAAAACTTAGAAATGGTATTAGAACGATGTGTAAAAGTGAACCTCGTCCTAAATTGGGAAAAATGTCATTTTATGGTCCGACAAGGAATAGTCCTAGGCATGTCATATCGAATAAAGGAATTGAGGTCGACAAAGCTAAAATAGAGATTATAAAAGATCTCCAACCTCCAAAATCCGTACGAGAAATACGGAGTTTTCTAGGACATGCCGGTTTCTACCGAAGATTTATAAAAGATTTTTCAAAAATCACAAAACCTTTGACCGGCCTGTTGATGAAAGATGTTGAGTTCGTCTTCGACGACGATTGTTTAAAAGCATTCGAAACATTAAAATCAGCCCTTATCACCGCACCGATTATGCAACCACCCGATTGGCGACTACCGTTCGAAATCATGTGCGATGCGAGTGATTATGCCGTAGGCGCAGTTCTAGGACAAAGGAAGGACAAGAAGCTCCATGCCATCTACTATGCCAGTAGAACCTTAGATCCTGCCCAAATGAACTACGCTACCACAGAAAAGGAACTTCTAGCAGTTATATTTGCGCTTGACAAATTCCGTTCTTACTTAGTAGGAGCAAAAATTATCATATACACAGACCACGCTGCCATTAGGTACCTAATAAGTAAAAAGGATGTCAAACCAAGACTATTGAGATGGATCCTGTTATTACAAGAGTTTGACTTAGAAATCAAAGATAAGAAAGGAACCGAGAACGTTGTCGCAGATCACTTATCCTGAATAGAAGGCATCAAACATGAACCAGTACCGATAAACGATGATTTCCCGTATGAACGTCTGATAGCCAAATTAGAAAGTGACATGCCCAACTCAATCTCGGAAGATCCAGAATTCGAAAAAGCTGTAGAAGCCGTCTATGCCCAAGTCACATTACCTTGGTATGCTGACATCGTTAATTACCTTGCTGCAAGCGTGCTTCCACCGGATCTCACTTATCACCAAAAGAAGAAATTCTTCCACGATCTGAAACACTATTATTGGGACGAACCTCTACTCTTCAAGAGAGGGGCCGACAACATATACCGTCACTGTGTCCCAAAGGAAGAAATAGAAAATATCATTTCCCAATGCCATTCAGCACCATATGGTGGTCATGCTAGTACATCCAAGACGTGCGCTAAGATTCTCCAAGCCGGCTTATTCTGGCCTAACCTCTAGAAAGACATCCACATCGCTGTGCTAAAATGTGATCGATGCCAACGAATTGGCAACATCTCACAACGCGATGAAATGCCTCAGAAAGGAATCTTAGAGGTAGAAATCTTCGACGTATGGGGAATAGATTTCATGGGACCATTCCCACCTTCTTTTGGTAATAACTACATACTCGTCGCTGTAGACTATGTGTCTAAATGGATAGAAGTCATTGCTGCTCCAACAAACGACGCACGAGTAGTAATCAAACTCTTCAAAAACACAATCTTTCCTAGATTCGGTGTACCCAGACTCGTCATTAGTGACGGCGGATCTCACTTCATATCGCGAATATTTGATAAACTTCTTTCTAAATATGGAGTCCGACACCGAGTAGCTACACCCTATCATCCGCAAACTAGCGGACAAGTAGAAGTCTCGAACAGGGAAATAAAACAGATATTGGAAAAGACTGTCGCTACCTCAAGGAAAGATTGGCCATCAAAGCTACATGAAGCTTTATGGGCTTATAGGACCGCTTTTAAGACACCAATAGGTACTACACCCTACAAATTAGTTTATGGTAAATCCTACCATCTCCCTGTAGAATTAGAGCATAAGGCCTTCTGGGCCATTAAGACACTCAATTTCAACTACACCGAGGCAGGAGAAAAGTGAATCTTGAACCTACACGAACTGGAAGAACTTCGATTAGACGCTTACGAAAATGCCCGTATTTACAAAGAACGAACTAAAAAGTGGCATGATAAACATTCAGTCAAGAAACAATTCAGTGTGGGAGACATCGTATTGTTATTCAATTCAAGATTAAAACTCTTCCCAAGTAAACTAAAATCTAGGTGGTCCGGACCTTATGAGGTGACTAAAGTACTTTAGAGTGGAGCTGTTGAAATTACCGATAAGACGAATGTACCGTTTATCGTAAACGGGCAACGTCTAAAACATTATAATAAGAACGAAAACAGCCCTCAAGTCTGCAGTATAGTATTGCTTGAGCTTCCAGCTCAAACACCCGAATAGCTTGTCACCAAGCTATCGTCAGGCTTTAGACGTTAAAAATAACGCTTACTGGGAGGCAACCCAACTTTTCTCGCATTTTTCCTCGTTACTGTATTTCATTTTTATTTGAAATTTTACTTTGAAACTTTAACAAAAATTCTAAACTTAACCTTACTACTAATTTTACTTTCGTTTGTTTTCATATTTTTATTTTTATTTTATTTTTCTCTTTTGGTCTTTTGTTTTTCCGCTTTTTGTTTTTAAAAATCCTGACTTCAAACTTCTGTTTTAAACTTTTCAGGATTTTAAAAGTCTTCAAAACATTCCTCCTGTTTTCTCCGACTTACCTGCGAGTATGGCCGAGTACGACTTCACAAAGGTTCATTTTCGAGGACTAGCTCAAAAGGCAAGATTTGCAGCACTAACTAAAAGAGAAATAGCCTTAACGCTGTATTATGATAAGTCTACCATGGATAAACTAGGAATCACGGATAACATTCAATACCTGTTCAATCAACTGGGTTGGGAGAACAGTGCTTTGAAAACACGTTTTGCTACCTATAAGGACCTCACCTACGAATTCCTTAGTTCCTTCAGATATCTACCCAACTATGGTTTTGGATCCAACACAGAGCTGATTACCTTTCGAATGTTTGGAATGGACCAAACCCATAGCCGGATGTCACTAGCTAACCTCCTATGATTTCCTAGCGGACCGCATGTGTTCATCAGTGCAGAAGATGACGATATTGATTTTGAACTCGACCAATTCTAGGGTAGAATCACAGGCGACTATCACCCTGAACCAGACAGAATGTATAATGATGATATTCATAACCCAGCTTTCAGATACTTCCATAAGATACTAGCTCACACCCTTTTCGGGAAAGAAGAAAATATTACTACAGTATCTAAAGAGGAGCTATTCACCATGCTCTATGCTTCTCAGGGACGTACAGTAAATGCAGTGCCTTTCATGATGAGATCTTTCAGACGCCTCACTCAGGACCCACAATCACCTATTCTTATAGGAGGCCTCGTGATAATGATTGCCCACGAGCTTGGCCTTAGATTCCACTTAAATGCAAGCACTCGTTTTGGCACCATCCGACCTATGAATATACAGTTCTGCTTTAACAGGCGCATTTTAGGAACTATGGGACTTGGACCTTATGAGTACCTCATCAACGAAAAACCTGTCCAGCTATTCACACTGCCTAATCATCAGATGACAAGTATCCACAACAAGGACAACTGGCTTTATGAATTGGATGAGCCTATGGGACCTCCTTCACCTTAATCAACACCACATAACTACATGTACGACAGTGATCACATCTCTAAAGCACATGATTATATGTACTATGAGGATGATGTATCAGAAGCTGAAGTAGACCCTACGACTCCTCCGCATTACAACACCTATCCTGAGCCCATTCCTGAGGAAACCACCGACAAAATGGATACTGTCCTGCACCGATTAGACAACGTTGACACAGCTCTGGCTACTGTAAAATACGACATCGCAGGCATACACAGCGAACTTGTAGTCTTCATGGACTTAGTCTGTGACTAGCTCGACTACTACGCACGGAAGTTCGATGAATTGAAGGCACGAAAAAACTAGATATTAGTTTTAATTTAGTTTAGTTTAGTTTTTCTGTTTTTCATCCGTTTTCAATTATTTTGATTTTTGCATTGTTAATTTCTTTATGTATTACATTACAATCATTCTAATTACTTGTTATTTCAATTATAGTCTTTATTCGTTCATTCCGTTTTTACGTTATTCTTTGTTTATTGACCGATATAATACATTGCCATATCATTTATAGGCCTAAAAATCATTGCAAGAACACCCTCGAAGCAAAATTCTGTGTTCTACAGATTTTGCTGGTGTGACGACCGTCACAGGAGCCTGACGACCGTCACGCGGGTGACAACCGTCACAGATACGTGACGATCGTCACGAGCCCAAAACTGTTATCTGATATAACAGGGGTTGCGTTTTCTCTCCCACTCACCTCCTTTCAACTTCCAATCATCAGCAACTCCCTCCCCACTCCAATTTTTCGTTTTCCCCACCTTGTACCATATATCCCAACTCCCATCTCAACTTCCTACTACACTTCTGTCACATTTTCCCACTCTTCAAAACCACCTCAATCCTCCAACAATGGCGAGAAACCACGAAACCCCAGACCTCAGCAACATTGTGTTCAGCGAAGGTGACTCCGGCGAGAGACACCGGGCCAACTACATCGCATTCCATCAACGGTCGCTCCAGCCGACTCATTATCCACACATTCCATCGCTCACTGAGCTCGGACTCCTTGATGGCGTCACTTGGATGCTTCAAAGAGCCGGCATCTGGAACCTCTGCACCAATCCACTACCGACGTACGAACAACTCACTCTCGAGTTCCTAAGTTCGTTCACCTACGTCACTTCCAACGGCGACCTCAGCCAACACTCCGGTGCCGCATGCTTCCGAATGTTCGGCACAAACTATCAAATGAACCAGAACCAGATTGCCGCCATCTTACAACTCCCTCGAGGCGACAATGCTCACCGCCACCTCACCGATCAGTTCCAGCACGAAGCCTTCGCGCTCTGGTACCAGTTGACCGGCATCAATGCCGATGGTTGGGATTCTCTGCACGCAACGCATATCCATAACCCGACCATCAGGTACTTCCACCGAGCATTGAGAAATACAATCTTCGCCAAGGACAACAACCATAAGGTGAACTCGAAAGATCTCTTCTTCCTCCACTGTGTCTTCAACAACGAGCCTATCAACGCCGCTCCGTTCCTCCTGGCCCACATTCAGGCCAACTGTAGCCGTGGCTCCAAGCCATTTTACTTTGGCGGGATTGTCACTGCCATTGCACTTGGGCTGAACCTCGGCGACCGCCTCCAGCACCTCCATGCCATTCCCTCGGTGTTCCTTGACACCGACCACTGCAGAGCCTCTCACCTCATCCGTTCCAGAGCCGATGGCAAGTACCACCCGGTAGTGCGCGGCAAAACCGTCCGAAGCATCATCCTTCCGTCACGCACCCGGATGCATCCAGAGGATCGTACCAACTGGCTATTTGACCTCGATGCCCCTCCTGCTGCCGCTGCTCCAACTCAGAGCCATACCCAAGGTTCTGATGACGAAATCCAAGCTGAGTTGGACAGACCAGAGCAACCGGAGGCATCGCAACCTCTTCCTTCCGAAGGTACATCCTATCGCCGCCGCCGCCATCGTCCAGTGCCCGACTACTCAGAAGAGGACCTCTGCCGCTCTCTCGACCAGCAGGCCCAGATACTCGCTATGATGCAGTAGCAGAAACAGCGAGCCGAGCAGTTCGAAGCTTGGCATCGGACCCAAATGCAACAACTACAAACTGGCCAAGAAACCATTACAGAGAACTTGGCGAATCTGACCTTGCAGGTCGAAGGACTTCGTGACTATGTCTATCATACCGGAGCTATGAGTTTTGAGGACCGAGTTGCCCAAGTCAGAGCCAGAGGACGAGAGCGAGGACGTGACCGAGGCAGAGGCCGTGATTAGTTATCATTTTCCTTATTTGTTTACTATATTTTCAGTTTATTTGTACTTTCATTTCCGTTGTATCTCCCTCTCGCATTCTTTCAAATCAGTGGGGACACTGATTGAGATAGTGTGGGAGCGGAGCGTTTATTTCCCATTCCATTGTACTTTGAATTTCGTAATTTATATTCAAACACTTTCTATTTTTAGCAAATAAAGCTCGTTTATATATCCTTTTTTCCGTTACGTAAACATCCCCACTTTATTCGACGTAATCACTGTCATCCCTTCTTTTGTGAGTACCACTTGTACTGGACTCACCCAAGCACTATCTGAAAAAAGATAAACCATGTCGGGATTAAATAATTTCACTACTTCTTTCCTTACTACCTCGTTCATAGTAGGATTCAAATGACGTTGTGGTTAAGCTACCGGCTTGTGATCTTCTTCCATCATGATTTTATGCATACAATAGGCTGGACTAATTCCTTTCAAATCAGAAAGCGCCCAAACCATCTCCCTTTGATTTTCTTTCAATACTTGAATCAATTTATGTTCTTCCTTGTTGGAAAATAAATTACTAATAATGACAGGTTTGTGACCACCCTCTTCAAGAAACACATACTTTAAATGTGAGGGAAACATATTCAATTCAAGTTTAGAGTCATCTTTCTTTTTCTCATCTTTCAATTCTTCAAATTTGGATTCAAGAGGAGGAATTTCTTTTAATAACTCAAGTTCTCTCAAGAATTCTTCAATATCTTTTTCTTCATCTTCATCAAGCACTTTAAGTGATTCAGTTAAAGCTTTCTCTAAAGGATTGGATACGCGCATTTGTCTTTTCACATCCATAATGGCTTCATCGGTGACATCCATCCAAAAATAATCTCCTTTATCTTTTGAGTGTTTCATGACTTCAAAGAGGTTGAGTCACATTTCTTCATCATGAACTCAAACGTTCATTAAGCCAACATCAATATTTATTATCATTCTTGTGGTTTTCATGAAAGGTGGGCCTAAAATAAAAGGTGCATCATCCTTTTCCATATCTATTACAACAAAATAAATTGGAAACAAGAAATTATCCACCTTAACTAGAACATCTTTAACAATTCCTGATGGACGGGTGGTAGATTTGTCAGCCAATTGAAATTTCATCTTTATAGGTTTCACTTTAATGTTACCCAACCTCTTAACCACAAACAACGGAATCAGGTTTATGCTTGAACCAAAATCAACTAATGCTTTTCCAATGTAAACATTTCCTATGGTGACAAGTAATGTAAATCTCCCAGGATTTTTTTCTTTTTGTGGGAGAGAGAGTTCTTTAAATGATAACACTTCAACTAGAATCAAGGTTAATGGTCTCCTAATCGGTATACCTCTTTTTCTTGGTGAGAATATCCTTCATAAACATAGCATAAGGAGACATTTGTTCAAGAGCTTCAGAGAATGGAATATTTATCTGCAAATGACTAAATATCCAGAAACCTTGCATAATGACTTGCATTGTCTTTCTTGGTAGGAGCACGTGGATAAGGTAGGTGTTATAATGGAATACTCTTCATTTTCCCTTTCTCCTCTTGAGATTTTTGAGTTTTTTTCTTCTTTTCCTCTCTCTTTTTATTTTTTAACTCATTTTTTCAATTTTTATTTTATTTTCAACTAATTTTCCCTCATTATTTTTTCTACTTCAACCTCATCTTTTTCCTCTTCTCTTTATATCACAACTTCCTCTTCCTCAACATCATCACCAAGGCCTTTTCCAATTTCTCTACCACTACGAGTTAGAATGGACTTATAATATTCCTTTCGATTATCTTGAGTATTTGCAGAACATATTCCTTTTTGTTGATAAGCTAATTGCTTAGCTATTTGACCAACTTGGGTCTTAAGATTTTTGATGGCTGCATCAGTGCTCTTTAGATTTCCCATGGACATTTTCATAAACTAGTATATAATATCCTCCATATTTGAGTTTCTATTTTGTGACTGAGGATTTTAATTATTATTTTGATAGGGATTTTGTCTATTGGAAGGTCATGCTTCTTGTCGCCACCCTTGGCCATATTGTGCATTGTTCCCTCTTTGTTGATAACCGAAAGAATTTTAATATAGTGCTTGCCGCTTTTGATATTGATTTTAATTTCTAATGTAATTCACCTCTTTATTTTTCGGAGGACAATAACCTGTGAGATGATCTCCATTGCAAAGTTCACAGTATGAGTCCTATTGATTTTTGTTTGAGACTCCTTGCATCTTCTTAAATTGTTGCGGAAGCTTTGACATTTGATTTATAAGTTCCTCCGCTTGTTGAGATAACAATTTATTTTGTGCCAAAATTGCATCATTTGATTCCAATTCCGTGATTCCAGCTTTCTTTTGTAAAGACCCTCTATTATGTTGAACTTGGTGATCATTAAGTGTCATTTGATAAATAATAGATACAACATCTTATGCACTCTTAGAAATTAAAGAACCACCTACAATTGCATCCAAAATAAGTTTTGGCTGCGGTTGAAGTCCATTGCGGGTGATATGAATTTGAGTAATATTATCAAAACCATGGTTAGTACATCTTCTCAACATTGAATTGTATCGCTCTAATGCTTCACAAAGGGATTCACTTGCATCTTGAGAAAACAAAGCAATTGTGATTTTGGCCTCCATAAATTTGTTGTGTGGAAAGAATATATCAAGAATTTTTTCCTCAAGTACATTCCAATTTGTCATAGTCTAATTTCGTTGATCTAGGTACCATTGTTTTGTTTTCCCAATCAAAGAATAAGGAAACAATCTCATGAACATTTGTTCTTCTTCTGCTTCAGAAGCTCCTAGTGTACTGACAATCTCATAGAGCTTGATAAGGTGAGTATATGGATCCTCATGGTCAAACCTAATAAAAGTATTTGCATACAAGATTTGTAGCAATCCGACTTTCATTCCTGGATTTCTAGCATTTTGTGCAGGTCTGATAATACTTCTATTTTTTCTTGGGATGTTAACACAAGGCCTTTTTACAACTGTTGGAGGTTCATCCATGACTTCTTCAATAATAGGAGTTGTATAAGAAGTTGCGCTAGAAGTTCCTTCACGTTGGTTTCTTTGCTTGGCTAGTTGTCTTCTCTTTTTGGTTTTGCTATTCAGTTTCTGAGATGTTTTTTCAATCTCAGGATCAAAAATAAGTTGACCTTCAGGTAAACTTCTTCGCATAAACAGAGTTCTGAATTGCTAACTACACAAATTAACAAACACGAGGGATGATAAAAATAATAGTTTATAACAATTCGAAATAACTTAAAACAATATAAATTGTTGATATGATTGCAATATCTAAACACCTATCCTCGACAACCGCGCCATTTTGTTGAAACCCTTTTGCTAGGGCAAGTGTTTTATATCGTCTCCACATGGATAATGTGATATCATCAATGTTCCATAGTTAATAATTTTTTAAGGAAGGGTTCAAAAGGGTTTTCGATTGTGAAAAGAAACATTCTCTATAAAAAGTAATAATAGTAAATCATTAAAAAAAATTAACATTTAAAGAAACATGTCAAGATTAGATTTCATTAACCTTTTTCATATTTTTTTCAATCAATATATTATATGAACATCTTTATTAATCATTATAATCATATATCACTCTTCAACACCACATATGTCTAACCGGTGTTGTGGATTTTATCGTATTGTTTAATCCATGATCTCTCAACCTATTAAGCAATACAATAACATTAAGACCTCATACAAGTGAATATTAAACCCTAAGTCTATATCTAGACTTTGGTATTTGATAGATGAATATCTTAGGTCAAGGCTTGAAATATATTTCTCAATAATAGTTCAAACCATAAAGAAAACATGAACACAAAGATACATCTATATTGATTCATAACTAGTTCATATAACAAGGATCAAAAGAAATATATACGAGTACAGTTGATTACATCTAATCCAGACATAAAAGATTTAGATACACATCATCATGGCAGCTTGCTTCACAGGAAATAAGAAGAGATGAATAAGCGTTAATAATGATTTCTCGAAATATTAATGCGAATCTAGCTTTGACTCTCTAATTTTTTAGTTTCTATGAGTTTTTTGGTGCATTTGGCGATCAAAGTTGGTGTCTAACCTCTGAAAATGAAGTGAGAAGGCTTTTATACAAGACAGAAAAAGCAGACTGCGCTTAGCCCAGCTTGAGGATAAAACATATCAAACTGTCTTAATTGGCGCTTAGTGCCACTACATTGTGCTTATCGCGAAAGCTGCTGCCTTGGGAAATTGGAAGGCGCTATGACCGCGCTTAGCCCCACCTGCATGCATGCTCTTGATCCAAAATTACATGTAGAAGTCATTCTTTTGCCTTTTAGCATTCAAAGCTCCTCCAATGCAACAAAACTACAAAATTAGATACAAAGTGATCAATTTTTATAATATTTATATGATAAAACTAAAAATAAATATTTACACAAAAGTTGAGGGATTGACTTGCAAATCTAATGAACCAAGTTAATAAATGCCACTAATTTATACAAATAACTAACACAATTTGTCCCTTATCAACACGCCACCATTACCACAGTCATGTCATTAAAAAAGCTCTTAGGGTCTGTATGATTCAACGGAGGGGAGGGGAGAGATTTTAATAAAGGGGAGGGGAGGTAAGGGGGTGTATTTTAATTAAATGTATGTTTGGTTCTACGGAGGGGAGGGGAGGGATTTTAATAAAAGGAATGGGAATGGAGGTATTTTAATTAAATATATATTTGGTTCAAAGGAGGGGGAAGGGAGAGGAGGGAGAAGTTTTAATCAAAAATATGTTTGGTTCAAAAGGGGAGGAAAGGAGTTTTAAAAATACTTTACCTTTTTACCCTTAAATTATTATAACATTCTTTCTAAATAAATATAAAAACAAAATGATATTCACAAAAAAAATTATTAATTCATAAACAACATAGAGAATCAAACACAAAATGTTTAATATTTCAAATACTCTAAAATATATTAAAGTGTAAATAAACTATTGATAAAAGTCATATAATCATTATTTGATCAATCTTCAAATGAATTGTGTTATCATCTTGATGTTTCATCTAAGCCTATAAAATATTTATGAAATTAAATTCTAGATAATATATAACTAATATACTACAATTATATATTGATATGTAATACAACACAACAACTTATAAAAAAATTAAGTTTTTACAAACAAAATAATAAATAAAGTGAATAAAAAAACAAAAGAAAGCTAAATCATAATAACAAAAATAAGGTGAAAATATAATTAACATATAATATTTATTAAGGACAAATTAGGATTATAGTAAAAATGAGGGTAATTATGTCAATATAAAAAAATAGATTTTATTATAACTCTTCTCACTCCTCTCCCCTCTAAAAAATCGAATCGAAGATACTTAATTTAAACTATTCTCTTCCCTCCTCTCATCTTCCCTCATAAAAAATTGAACCAAATATATTTAATTTAAAATATTCTCTGTCACCCCATCTCCCCCACTATAAAATTCTACAGCCAAACGGACTCTCCTAGAGGAGGACTAAAATCTTATAAAAAAATACATTGACTATAAATATCAATTTTTAAAATGGAGGAACCTAAATTAAGAAAAAGATAATATAAATAGCGTTGACTATAAATGGAGGAACCTAAATTGAACCA
The DNA here is from genome assembly GCA_963859935.3 of Lathyrus sativus. NCBI lineage: Eukaryota > Viridiplantae > Streptophyta > Magnoliopsida > Fabales > Fabaceae > Lathyrus > Lathyrus sativus. The sequence continues at coordinate 622,611,583 of OZ012735.1, read as the reverse complement.
AATACATTGAATATAAATACATTGACTATATATATATATTCTTTAGCTGGCTTTTGTTTCTTTGCGTTGTTCTAGCATTTGCATTATATATCATTGTTCATTTAGCAGGGGATCAAGAGGTTGTACATAGCAAGAGGAGGTTACTCAGAGTGTTGAGCCTAAGCAAGGGGTTTTACTCAAGCATGAATGGTCATCAAATCATCAAGAAGTGGTCAATGGATGTATGTGGGTCAGTTCCTAACTTGGAGGCCAATTGAAGATCATCAGAAGATTGTGAATCCATGATTATGGATGTGGGATGTTGAGAAAGCTCATTTAGTGCTTTGAGAGCCATGTTGGAGCTTGTTCAAGTTGTTATATGATGTGGAAGAAGCCACAGTCAAGGTGTTGCATCTAGGGTTTTTATCTGGTCAACCCTCAGTCATTGGTGAAATCAAAGGAGATTAAGACTCAATTTCAAGTCTCTATGGTCATGGAATATTGTGTTGATATGTCTAATATATCATGTCAATATCAAATCAAGAAGAATCAAGAGTGTGAGAAGTTACTAAATTAGGGTTATTAGTGTAAACTCCCCTATTTAATGCCCAACTTCAAGACCACGTATCTCAAGATACAAGTCTCATCTCATCTTGACCCCAATATGAAACTTGTAAAGCATATTTCTAGATTTCTTTTGAGTACTAGAAGTCATTCATCTGATTTCTAGAACTCAAGTTATGATGCTGACAAGTTACAGGTCCTCAGATGAATGTGATTTTGGTCAACAAAAGTCAACCAACTTCCAAGCCATTTTTGAACTAGAAGGATGTTTCTCCTCACCTTGACCAAAACATTAAAGTCGTTCCTCGTGATCTTAAAGTTCCAAAGAGTACTAGAAGTCCTTCATCGGATTTGTGGAACTCAAGTTATGAGGCTTGCAAGTCAGGGGTATTTTGGGAAAGTAAGATTACAGGTCATTTTCATTATAGGTCCATTTCACCACTTTGCTCACTTCAAATGAAAATCTTTCCAACATAAAACTTGCTCCAAATAGGGTCATTTGCTCAACCAAACATCAAGGGGTCATATAATGGGCTTGGATCGAGGGATAGGTATGAGACTTGTTCATGAAAAAAGTTTAAAAATGAGAAAATCAAATTAATTCATATTAGACCAATTTTGTGCAAGTTGATACATATTTTGAGTGCAAAACACATTCTAAACACAATGGAATGTTTAGAATTTGAATTTGAATGGTTTTGATATGCCATTTCCAAGTTTACTTCAAGCTTAAGTTACACTTTCAATCCACACCATTGAGATCAAACAAGGGATCAATCTCAGCCATTGAGATACCCTACACCATATGCAAGCTACCTGAGCTGATTTTCAAGCCATGGAAGTGCTATTTTCGTGTGAATTTGAAAGCTCCAAACCAAGAAAAAGTGAAATTCAATTGGGTTTGTACAAGCTGCCATTGGGCTTCTTTTCCATCCATATCCATCACATATAAACTTTTGATCATGAACAAAGACTCATAAGCGAATTTGGAGGAGAATTGAGAGAGAATGCAGTTGAGAAAGAGGAGGAAAAGTTGAAATTCGAATTTCAAGATTCAACCAGATTTAAGCCAAATTAAGCACTCAAACAACTTCAGTGAAGATCAAGCATTGTTTCTGGAAGCTTTTCATCAAGAATCAACAACAATTTAAGGTCCAACGGAGCTATTCCGTTAGGTAAGCTACAATTCCAAAATTCTCTCGATCCATGATGATTTAGCTTACCATTTTTGTGTTGTTGTGATGTATGAACTTCCTGCTTGGATTCTGGATGCAATTGGCTGTTGATTATGCGCCTTTTAGTGTGACATGTAATTTTTGTTTGGCTTCGATTTGCTTTATCCATGAACTGGAAATGAAAACAAACCACAGATTATTAATGTACTAAGCGTGACAGTTTGATTGGTGTATATTTTGTTGATTTTTGTTAAGTTTTTGAACTGGCCACTGTTGATGACAGCCGGAGAAGATGACCGGAGGGAATCCGACCACCGTCTGGTTTTCCCTCCTTTTTCCATGTTTAATTGTTGATGATGATGGTGTGGCATGATGTTAGTCCTTGGATCCATGTTTAATTGTTTGACTGAGACCTAATCCGATGGTCCTAATTTAATCCTATTTTTGGGCTGAGATTTCATTAATGGCGTCGCAACGTATGGGCCCTTGGATGGTAGGCTAGTAATCATAATATATGGCCAGGATTTGGTTGACTACTTTTAAGTGAAACACTACGTATTGCAGCTCGTCCCTCCACTGTTTGATTGCTTGACCTAGATTGGATCTGATGGTTGTGATTTATTGGCGTTTTGTGCTGATTTCTGATTACACGCGTGTCATTTCTTTTGGCCATGGGATTGTTTGACTGATAATGGATCTGTGTGGTTGAGATTACTCCTTGTTGTTTGGCTGTTTTTCATTTGGACTTGGGCTTTATTTCTAGCCACACCCCCACACACTGCAGGCCCAATGTTTTACACGTTTTTTCTTTGCAATTCATACCCTAGTTTTTTTTATTTTAGTTTTATTTTCTTTTCATTTTATTTTGGTGACTGTTTAGAATTAATTCAAATTACAATAGTTCTCCAGTTAGTATAATTCCCCAAAAATATTTTCTGGACAATTTGAAATGTCCTTTTATTTTTAGAATTTTTATTTTTATTATTTTTATTAATTGAAGGAGTATTATTTGAGTTAAATCATGACATTGCTTGGTTTTTATTTTGTTTCTTCCATCTCCTTTTGATCCAATGACTAAAAATTCATCCTCATGTCCATGATGAGTTGATGAATTTTTTAGGACCATTTTTCCCCTGTTGGTTGAGTTTTGGGTTGACTTTTATTGCATTTCATTTGACCCTCGACAATCCTCATTCACAATGGAACACCCTTGTGAATCAATTTCATTGGGGGTGTTGTGAATTGATTTTGATTGTAATCTTTTGGTCTCTTCTTGCCAACATATTTGGGTACCTTTTGTATTTTATTTGATCATTTTTTAACCATTTTCCTAATTTTGAGGTAACTTGCAAGTCAAGTTACCTCCAAGGGAGGTTCATACAAGTGCATGACCTAGTTTGAGTTGGAAATGACCTTTGTGGATCCAACAAGCTCTCAACTCCTCTTTTTTCATATAATAAACATGTTGAGCTTGTTGTATATTCATTTTTAGGTCAAAATTATGTTCATTGCTTGTTGGTTTGTGCATTTCTTTTTAAGCTTTCCACTTGTGTTTCAAGTGGTAATGTGTGTAAGACCTAGGTCATTCCCCTTGCCTTTTCTTGCATTTCTATTGGTTGTGTTTGATGTTTGTTTTAGGAATTCTCTTCTTTCATATCCTCTTCTATTCCATGACTTTGGAACCTCATTTAAGGTATCTTAGTCCCTCCTGAGGAGGTACTTGAAGTATACCTAGAATGATGGATCCTTGAGGACTCTTTTGTGCTTCTTTTGCACTTTGTTTGTGATGCTTATGGTTGAGTACATGTTATGAGGTCCTTACTGCCCTCATTTGGTCTCCCATCCTCACTTTGTTTTAGGCTTGCTTTTCCTTTCATTTGTGTTTGGTTTTTGCATCTTGGTTGATGTTGTTTGGTTTAGGCCATTTCATCCCATTTTTGGTGCTTTTGTGTGTTTGCTTCTTTGTGCATCTTCTCTTCTTTTCTTTTTTGTTTTGTCATATGCATGCTTGGTTGAGATGAGCTTGTGGAGGCTACTGCCCCACACTATTTTCCTCCCACTTTCATTCTACTTGTGCATCTTATGTTTGCATTTGCATTTGCATGTTCTTTCTTCTTCTTCTTCTTCTTTTGCTTTTCTTTGCCATGCTCCCCATAAGTTATCTAACCTATTGAGGTTATGATAGACATTAGGTTCCTAACCATGCATGATAACATTAGGTAGTTCCCTTTTGTATCCCAACTTTAAGTCCACTTTGCATGATAACTTTTAGAATTGATTAGTCTCCCATTAGTGTCATTTCTTCTCTTCTCATCTTCAAACATTAATAAAACACTTAATAAAGAATGACAAGTGTTGCACGCTACGAGCCGTAAGCTACTTGGGAAATGATGATTGGGTGTTTGCCTCTCAATTGTCTAGAATGTTAGTATATGTCCTTTGGACGATATGCAACACATTCGCTCCTGAGTCATAGTCTTTAGTGCAACATGAGTTACAAATCAAGTTCAAAACACTTCTTTTCTAAAAAACACAAAAACACTCCAAACCTTTTTCATCCTTCGGGACCTTAATCAGGAAAATCTTTTCAGAAAAAGAGTGTTGTTAACCCTTAGTTCTATCGCAAACAGTAACGCCTAAGTCTCCCATGCTCGAGTTGCATACACCAACTGTTAGAACTGATTGTTAACCCTACTTGGGCCTAAAAAACTTTTGAACCCAACCGGTAGTCTTTTTAGCCCGAACTACGTTTGCTCTGATCTTTCATACCAGATGAAAGTACGTAGGCACAAGATGCAATGTCTTGGCGAGCAACCTTCCCCCTTTCACCCGTAGTTAGCCAAACTACATTGACTCTGACTTTCCCATTGCACGAGGGAGTACGTAGGCACAGAGCGGCGATGCTCTGCCGAGTCACTTCTCTTTTCTTTTTCTTTTGTTCTTTGACCTTTGACCTTTAGCGTAGATAGTTTCAACACACCCTTTTAGATAGACAACAAAGCGTGGATCCCGTCGAGTACGACGGACGTGAGGGGTGCTAATACCTTCCCCTTGCGTAACCGACTTCCAAATCCAGACTTGGTATCGATGACCTTGTCTTTCCCTTTTCGTCAGGTTTTTCCGATCGTTTCCTTTCCCTCTCTTTGGGATAAATAACGAAAGGTGAAGACTCTTCTGTTTTTCGCCGGTTGTTTTTCGCAAGTGCGACACACAAATATATATATATATATATATATATATATATATATATATATATATATATATATATATATATATATATATATATATATATATATATATATATATATATATATATATATATATATATATATATATATATATATATATATATATATATATATATATATATATATATATATATATATATATATATATATATATATATATATATATATATATATATATATATATATGTATGTATATATATATATATATCAATTATATATATATATATATATATATATATATATATATATATATATATATATATATATATATATATATATATATATATATATATATATATATATATATATATATATATATATATATATATATATATATATATATATATATATATATATATATATATATATTAAAGTGCATAAAAAAGAGACTACTATAAGCACAAGATTTATCAAAAACCAGCCAAAATGAAATCGAAAGAAATAAAATTAACTAAAAATAATCACCAATCAATGCAAGGCATCATCAACTAAATCACCAAACAAAAAAGAGGAAAATCTAGGAAAGGTAAAACAAAGATACAACGGAAAGCACATGTTATATCTCCCCAGCCAAGCATTGGAGTCGATCTTCTGTCTTATATCTTTCTCCTTTGTGCGAAAATTCCCATTATTTTGATTTTTATTTTGCAATTTCATTATCATGAAGTGTGTGATTTATTTTATTCTCTTCTTTGATGATGTGTGTTTGTCTTCTTCTCTGCCAAAGACTCACGTCTTTTTTCTGGATTCTACCTTGATTGGTAATGTTTCTTTGGTTATGATCCTTTTCTCCATTAATATAAGTTCTCATTATTTTCGTGCTCTCTTGGTCAGGCGAAATGCCTTTGGTGTGATCGCTTCTTTGATCATTTCATCATCCTTGGTAAAGAATGTTTCTGTATTGTTGTACTCTTCATTTGTGGTTCTATTTTGATCACCAAGCCTTTGATCATTTATTTTTGTGCCTTGTAGGATTTTTTTTTTCTAGATGTATAGTTTCGCTTCTCTTACCATTCTTCTTGTTATGAATTTCGTATTTGTTCCTACAATTTTTCACCTTATGACCAATTTTTAGCCTTCATCGTGTACTTCACTTCTTTTTAGAATTTTCCTTTTGGTGGTTGCTTGTGTTGTTAATTATCAGGTAAGGGTTTGTATAGTTTCTTTCTTTGTTTAACATTTTCTACTTTCCTTTATTGTTTTTGCTGGTATGATTGTTTTTTGCTTGTTTCCCTATCTCAAATAATGATGCCTTAGTTTTGTCTCTTTTATTGTTGGTTTCCCAAACCCAGGTACAATTCCACTGATCTTTTTTGGTCTTATGATAATTTTTTAAAGTTAAATTACTTTGCTGATTATGATGGTTTCCATTATAGTTTCTTTCTTTCTTGCTCCTCTTTGTGTTAGTATGCTAGTGATTACTCTTGTTTGCATTCTCGCGCTCTTCCTTGTTATCGTTAGTATACTCCATCCTTATCTCTCCCTGATGGATGTTTTTTTTTTTGTGATTCCACTAGTGTACCTTTCATTATCATTATTTGTTCTTTTACTATTTTTTTCAAGCTCTAATCCTTCTGCTAGCTTGTGATATTGTTGGTTTGGGAATCTTTGATTTTGATGTGTTTCTTATACTATTGTTGTTATGCAATGTTGTTGTTTAAGTACTTAATATATGTTATTCTCTCTTATGTGGTGGTCCTTTTCTCTTCATGAATAACATTGTTTCTTACCCACCAGATACTATAAAGAGTGTTATGAACTCTCTTTTATTCACTACTATAAATAATGCATTTTATGACAAAACTTTTACCTCACGTAACCAAAAATTGAGGTAAAAGGTCAATGTGAACAATGTTATTTTTAATAAATATCACATATTCCCCCAGTTTCTAGATAAAACCAAGGGGAACAATAATTTGGGACATGCTTCGAATCCTAAAAGTTGTTGTTTATGTTTTAATTTCTTTATAAGTGGTGCCTTTCTTTTTATTTTATTTTTAAATTTTAAATTGATGATCTATACCTTCAATTATATTTAATAACCGAGGGATTACATTATCATATTTTACTATAAAAGCACTTGTTAATCAGATTTTATCCTAAACCTAACTTATATGTAGCCGCTCTAATGTCTTAAGTATCATTCTTTGGGATGGATTGCAAGACAGAAAAAATCTTCAATGTTCTTCAATCTTGAACAAAACATTTTTTTCTGCCCTTGCAATCTATCTCACATAATGATGTTGATTTTGTTGTTGTATTTTTGTAATATCCTTCTTATGTTGTCAATCAAAGAAAACATTGAGAAATTTATTGTTTTCCTCGGTTGATAACATTGAGAAATCTATTTCTAAACACAATCATCAATTTCTCTCTCATGTTCTCTTTCATATTCTATTTCATGTGAAAGCATTTTCCAAGAAAACATTTGCTCAATATAATGAAATCTCTCTAGGATGGATTGCAAGCACAGAAAAAAAATTCTCTTAGTTGGAACAAATAACTTATTAGAAATTTGAAAAGATATGTTGTTCTCAAAGAATCCATTGTCAAAATATTGATTTACTTAAATAATTTATTTTAATATTATGTGTAAACAAAGTAAATATAAAAATAAAAAAAATTTCCCCTCGGTTTTTAATAGAAACCGAGAGGTATGTGACGCTTGGGTAAAATATAAGCGTGTTTATTCTGTTTCTTTACCATCCTTAAAAAAATCTTTGTCGTACATTTAATGAGTATCAATGCGTAAGACACTGTCATTAGTGATCATTTTGAAACCTAAAACCTTCACTATAAAAGCATTATGTAGATTTAAAGTTGATAATGAAACATTTGGTATGAAAATTTTGAAACATAAATAGGAATTTATTTTGTTTGAGAAAAGTTCTCAAGGATGGATTGTAAGAGCAGAAAATTATTTGGGTCCAAGGTTTGTGTTCTTAAATAATCATTTAACTGAATATTTATTTTATTTATCTAACATTTTTTTTATATCAAACATTTGATCTTCCCCAATATCAATGAAACGAGGATCACCAACATTTTCTCTTCTCTAAGATATCCAACATTTGTTCTTCACCGACAGCGATGACGAAGAATCATATTCAACATTTTTACTTTAATATTCTGTATAAACAATGTATTGTTTGTGTAAACATTATAGTTTGTAAACAAATTAATTTATTAATATTCTGTGTAAGTAATGTAATGTGTATTAAAAAAAGAATATATCTTTCCCCTCGGTTTTGTTATTAAACGTAGAGGTATATTGTGCTAGTTTGGGAAACATAAAAAAGATATTCTTGGGATCAAACCCATGACAATTTCAACTAACACCTCATTTATTCTTAAACCGAGTGGCAAAGTGGCACGTTTTCGTGATTCCCTTCGCTACCTCGCCTCTTTAACCGAGGTCAAATCAACTTTGTGTCTAAGGTTACACGTATTTCTTGTAGTAGTGATTATATCTCTATCTTTTGAGACAATTGTCTCCTATATCCAGTTTCTTATGTTATCCTTTGAGTCTATTTCAAAATTAACATTCAAATTACTTCTAAACCATATTTTTCTTGACCATTGACATTTCATGAAGATATGAACCATAGTTTCTTCTTTACCAAAGCTAATAGGGCAATCAATAGAACATTGGACCCATCTGTTTACAAGCTCACTTCTGACCGGGAGGGTTTTATTTAGGACTCTTTGGGTTAGAGTCTGAATTTCGAGCTGAAATTTTATGTTCCAAATTTTCTTTTTCTCAATGTAATTTGAAATTTTAGGTTCATTTTTGTTAATTGGGTATGTTATCCAGTGGTACTGCATTTTGATATAATATATACCTTTATTACTGGCCATCCACATTAACTTGTCTTCCTCTTCGTTGTTCTCAATAGGAATTTGGATAATCCTATCTTTATCGTATGAATGAAGGTATTTTCTATAAGTGTAATATTCCATTCGTGATTCCCTTGATCTATTAGGTCCTTAAACCAAAACACATTGCAATCCAATGGTTTTCAAGTTAGGACTTTAAACCATTACTTATAGGGAATTCGAGGATCCTCTCACACCTTAGTAAAATGTTATTTCCTATTCTCCAACAACATCCCTCAAGAAAGTTCTCTTTAGTTTGAATGATTCTTTTTCAAACATAGTTATCCTTTTGGTCACCTTTAGTTTCAAGAATAGTGTTATTTGGAAAGTATTTGGCTTTGAGGCACTTACGTAAGATTGTATATTTGTTTGTTGAGAGTATCCAAAGTTATTTAGTAAGTAAGGCGTCATTGAAAAAGCACATATTCCTGAACCCTAAATTTCCCTTATCTTTTTTCTCATATAGTGTTCTAACTCTTCCAACATATACCTTTGTGGTTGTTCTTGTGACCCCACCAATAACTTCTAATCAATCTATCCGTTTATTTCTAAATGGTTTTAGGTATCTTGAAAACACTTATGGAATAAGTAGTAATGGCATGGGCGATGGCCTTAATAAGGATAGTTGTTCATGCATAAGAAATATGTTTTAACTTTCACCTATTTATTCTTTTTCTAGTTTTGTCCATTATTAATTGGAGCATATTTCTTTTATATTTACAAACCTTGGTAGGAAGACAAAATGTTTCCTAATCTTTTCATCAAGAAAGAGTGAATGATATGACCAAGCATGGGTTTAATTCTATTAGCATTGATTTTAGCGAAACCTTTAAAGTGACATTACGCAGAGATATAAGACAAACATTAGCAGGGGTATTAGGAGTATTTTCCTTGGAAATTAAGCAAATACATGAGTTATTAATTGATCGGGAAAATAACAAGTATATTATTTTGCCAATGTAGTAATAATGGAGATTTCCCAGAATATCGATCTCGAGGACTGCATAGAAAATACAAGCTCTAAAATAATTCAATTGAACAAAAGAACTTGGGATTTTAAAATGGTTGGGTTGAATCATAAAAATATTTGCAAGTAAAAGAGAGAAATTTGACTAAGTGGTTTTAAAATATATGAGTAACATGCTAGGGAAGGTGTATGATCTGACTCAGTAACAATCCTAAATTAACACTGCAACAACTTATTGTAACTAACTAATTACCAATTCTTTAGAATGTTTACTCCTAACTTCTTAGTGAGAAAATCTTTAATCATCTACTCTAATTCCTATGTCTATAGAGAATTATAAGTGAGATTAAGCAATCAATTATCAAGAATTATTCTGGTTCCTATAAGGTATCCCTAGTCCTAGATGATATCTACTATAGGATGATCAAAAGAAAAGCCTTAATAATGGCGGTCCATCCTAATCATTAATCGTAAATCAAACCCTGTTGGTCCGACAGGGCAAGCATTAAGAACAGTTAGAGATCAAATCCGTTATTAAAATAAAGGAAATGTCATTGCTATACTAATATTAGAGTCATTACATATTCAAATCAGGGACACCCCCTAGCATTGGGGGGTTTAGCAACTCATAATATTCAAAGAAAATAAAAAAGAAAAACTAGACATTACAAGATAATAGGATTCCTTGATCTTCAATTACTTCCGCTCATGAAAACCTTTAGTTTCCCAATCACCTTGATCTCTCCAATCTTGATTCTGTAATTCTTCTGTAGTCGAAAATTCTTCCTTTTTTCCATCTCAAAATTTTTCTTAAATACTCCCAGGTCCAACACAGTAATAGGAAAATACCTAAAATACCCAAAGGGATCACGAAGGCCCAAAAAATCAGAAAATTGAAAGAAGAAGTGCGTCAGCCAACACGGGTCGTGTCAACTGACACGAGCGGCCGTGTTGGCTCCCTGGATATCTGCTAAAAAGACTTTCCTACTCCAGACATGCTGACACGAGCCGTGTCAGCTGACACAGGCACCCGTGTCAGCCCCCTATCTAATACACAATCTTCACTCTCTTGGTACCATCCTGACACGGGCCGTGTCAGGCCCCTGTTTCACTTCTAAAACTCTTTCGAATTCTTGCTGTTTTTTCTGGTTTTTACTCCGATTCTTCTTAATTGCTTATCTGAACCTAAAAACAATGGAAATACCAAACCAACGCATAAAATGCGATAAAAGGAAATAAAATGCAACTAAACGTATAAGATAATTAACTAAAACTCATGGTAAAATAACGTATAGAAATCATTGATCAAATACCCTCAAACTTAAACCGTTGCTTGACCTCAAGCAACAAGCTTGGATAAACACTTTTCAGATCAACCGATATAAATCAAATAAAAGACTTGTGACGGTAAGGTGTGTACGTGAGTCTTTGTTCCGATCGGCCAAAACTAGCTCTCTTGGTAATTGTCCGTTAACGAAGGTATTACACAAACACATACCGCGGTAACACCACTGACCTACATCCCCCTTCAGGTCAACTCTCCAACTATGCTTTGGGCTTAAGTCTTTTCTTATATTTTCTACCGCTTTCATTCGGATAATCAGATTAAGTCACTTTTGATCACTTCCCTCACATGTATAAGATTGGATCGAGACTTTTTTCAGGGCACCTTTATTCTTTTTTTTCTCGCGCATTTGCGTTTATTAGTCCACTTTGGGAAGACTATAGAGATTCAACCACCGTTAGGCTAAATAACCGGGTGAGGGTTACCCAACTTAGAAGGATCAATTATCTTTATCGTCATTATTCATTGTATTTTTTTTTTGGTGCCATAAGTCATTCTCTCAATCAACTTTGTACATGCGATTCTTTTTAATCGTGTCGGACCATCACTATGAACTAATCAGGGAATACTTCTCAAATCCAAGTAATATGGCACAAATCTACACGTTGGACTCGTTACCTTACTTCGGGGAATCTAGGGTGTTTAAGTTATACTTCAATTTCCAAATTTTCCCAAATTCCCTAGTTTCAACTTTTCTTCCCTCAAACTCTATATACTTTCCTAACTACTTCACACATCACAGTATTCACAAGAAATTTTTTTACGGTCCTTATTTGGGGAGAATTCACAATGATTTTTAAACAACAGGACCCAAACACAAATAAAAAGTGTTTAACACGACAACTCAAAACAGTAAAAACTCCCCCAAACTTGAACTAAACATTGTCCTCAATGTTTTAGAATAGGAGTGGGAGATATGTACTCAGGGAGAATCTTACTGAGGAGTTGGAGGGTAGTGCAACACTCTAGCTTGTAAGGTCTCATTTATTTCCTACAAACAAAACAAAATAACAACAAAAAGAAAATGCAAAATTATTAAAAGCGTCGGTTGCCTCCCTGCAACGCTTTGTTTAACGTCGCATGGCTCGACGGATCACCCCCCATTATTATGGGGGGTATCTCAACTTCCACACTTTGTTGCTTGATGTTTCCGCAACAGAGGACCGGTTAGGTTTAGAGATCACCGCAACTTTGTGTATCAAATCACGTCCAAATTTTCTATTCTTGACTCCTCGAATGAACTTTGGAGTCTCTCTATGTGCTTTGGACGCCTGAGATATTGCAACCTGATAAATTACACCAGAGAATTTTTCTAGACGTGGTTTAGAATTTTTACCTTTTTCCACTTTTTTTATGATTCCAGCTGAAGGTTGATGATTTTCCTCTTTACCTCGCTTCTTGATGTCCAACACTTTTAAAGTTATTTCTTCATCCAAATATTTCAAGGTTAGAGTAACTGTTTCAATATCAACATTGCACAGACTAGTGAACAAGAATAGTTGGCCAAGTATGATGGAAGTCTCTTTATCTTCTGGAATATCCATAACCTTAAAATCAATTGGGAAGGTAAAGTTATCAATCGTTACCATTATATCCTCTGCTAGCCCATATGACCTCTTAGTCGTGTGGTCGGCAAACTTCAAGTTTGTTCCCGTATCGCTCGCTTTTCCAATACCCAGCTTTTTGAAAATAGATAAAGGCATAAGACTCACACTAGCACCTGAATCATCGGGGACCTTCTTGAAATTTCTGTCTTTTATATTGCAAGGAATTGCTACCGGTCCATGATCTTTCCGCTTGACGGGGATTCTCCTTCCTTGTGATATTTCACCACACCGCTTAGTTGAAATTTTTTTCTCCTCGCCCATTCGTCTCTTTTTTTCCATTACCTCTTTCATGAATTTCTTGTACAAGGGCATTTTCTCGAGTGCTTCAAAGAACGACATATTTATTTCTAACTTTTTGAACATTGTGCTAAAATTTTCAAAGTCTTTCTCTTTCTGATCCTTCTTTGTAACTCTCTGAGGGTAGGGTAGCTTGATTATTGGTTTAACCTCCTCTTTCTTTTTCTCTTCATTTGGCTTCATGGGTGGTAAGACTCTTTCCGGTTCTTTTCCGTTTTCTCTCACTACAAGCTCAACTTCTATATACTGATAATCATTTGTTTCTTTTTCTTCCTCTTCTTCCACGTCTCTCTGACTTCTTGTGGTGATAGCATTAACATTCTCAGGATTTTTTGGATTTGGTATTGTCGCGCTCGGGAGGGTTCCTTGATTATGCGTGGAGAGTTGTTGGGCTATTTGTCTCAGCTGAACTTCAAGACTTTTTATAGCAAGTGTGGTGTTCCTCTGATTAATCTGTGTCTCTTCATGGAATTGAATATTTAAGCTTCCATCTTTTCAATAGCTATTTCTCATTCTGCTTTCTAAGGAGCTTGTTGCTGCTGTTGATATTGAGGTTGATTCTGATCTTTTTAGGATAAGTTAGGATGATTCTTCCACTCTGGATTATAAGTCTGAGAATAGGGATTATTCTACTTCAAAAACTTTATCTCTTCAATTTGTTGAGTAGTCACAATACAATGCACAGTAAAATGGGGTCTACTACAAATCTCACAACTCACAACTTGGATAGGTTGAACTTGAGTCACAGGTTGAGTACTTACCTTCATTTCTTTAAGCCTTCTTTCTACTTCAGCTTTGATTTGATCTTCCATTTTCACAACTTGAGTAGCCATCTTCAAATTAATTGTTCCTTCAGGTTTACTCACACTACGGTCATACAGTTCCAAATTCTCATTTGCAGCAATGGCTTCAACGATCTTCTTAATACCAGCGGCTATTGTAAAGTTTGATGAGCCACGAGCTGCTGTATCAATTAATTGCTTAGTCTTCATCTTGAGACCATTCACAAACATTTGCATTTGTTCAGTTTGATCCAGGTTATGAGTAGGACATGCAACTAATAATTGTTTGAACCTTTTATATGCATCGTCCAATGATTCTCTCTCCTTCTGTGTAAAATTCATGATATCATATATTTTACGAATATACATAGAGGCATGAAAATACTCCTTAAGAAAGGCCTTCTTCATCTCTTCTCAAGTAGCAATACTTCCTGCAGGTAATGAGTAAAACCATTCTTCAGCATCTTCAGATAGAGTGAACAGAAACATTCTCAATTTCTTTGCTTCATCAGTGTGCCCCTCTATCTTGAGAGTAGTGCTCATAGTCAGAAATCTTGGTAGATGTTTGTTGGCATCTTCATTAACCTTTCCGGTGAAAGGTTTCCTCTCCAGTTGGTTGATAGTGCTCGGATGCAACTGGAAATTTGTTATATTCACCAGTTGGTTTACAATTGTTAACCTACCAGCCGGTGCATTAGCCCCACCATAATCACCAAGTAGCCTCTCTGTTGGTGGAACTCCAGCCATAGTCTCAGTATCTGAATCTGAACCTGCCAGTCTTACTTGTCTACGCCTTGCATGCAGAGTTCTTTCAATTCTGTGTCAAAATAAAAATTAGCTGAGGATTCTCCTCGCATAAAAATGCTAGATGCAGATTAGTAATAACAGAATGCAAATAAAAATAATAATAATAATAAACTGAAATTGGTCACAGAGCAACAAATTTTCAATTGAATTACAATAAACTTATATTTCGGCAGTTCCTGGCAACGGTGCCAAAAACTTGATTGAGAAAATAGTAAGTGTTCTATTTTATCAATGTAGTAATAATGAGGATTTCCCCGAATATCGATCTCGAGGACTGCATAGGAAATACAAGCTCTAAAATAATTCAATTGAACAAAAGCACTTGGGGTTTTAAAATGGTTAGGTTGAATCATAAAAATATTTGCAAGTAAAAGAGAGAAATTTGACTAAGTGGTTTTAAAATATATGAGTAACATGATAGGTAAGGTGTATGATCTGACTCAGTAACAACCCCGAATTAACACTGCAACAACTTATTGTAACTAACCATTACTGATTCTTTAGAATGTTTACTCCTAAGTCCTTAGTGAGAAAACCTTTAATCGTCTACCCTAATTCCTATGTCCATAAAGAATTATAAATGAGATTAAGCAATCAATTATCAAGAATTATCCTGGTTCCTATAGGGTATCCCTATTCCTAGGTGATATCTACTATAGGATGATCAAAAGCAAAGTCTTAACAACGGCGGTCCAACCTAATCATTAATCGTAAATTAAACCCTGTTGGCCCGACAGGGCAAGTATTAAGAACAACTAGATCAAATCCGTTATTAAAACAAAGGAAATGTCATTGCAATACTAATATCAAAGTCATTACAGATTCAAATCACGGACACCCCCTAGTATTGGGGGGTTTAACTACTCATAATATTCGAAGAAAATAAAAAAGAAAAACTAGACATTACAAGATAATAGGATTCCTTGATCTTCAATTGCTCCCGCTCATGAAAACCTTCAGTTTCCCAATCACCTTGATCTCTCCAATATTGATTGTGTAATTCTTCTATAGCCGAAAATTCTTCCTTTTTTCCTTTTCAAAATCTGTCTTAAATACTCTCAGCCCCTGTCTAATACACAATCTTCACTCTCTTGGTACCATCCTGACACGGCCGTGTCAGGCCCCTGTTCCACTTCTAAAACTCATCTGAGTTCCTGCTTTTTTTTTGGGTTTTGCTCCAATTCTTCTTGATTGCTTACCTGAACCTAAAAACAATGGAAATACCAAACAAACGCATAAAATGCGATAAAAGAAAATAAAATGAAATTAAACGTATAAGATAATTAAGTAAAACTCGTGGTAAAATAACGTATAAAAATCACTAACCATTAATCTTATCTACATTTCCATTAAGGATAATAAGAGTTAAGTTTATTAAATCATGACCTACTGTATCCCAATAACGTTGATAAAAACAAGCAGGTAAACCATCTGCAACAGAAGCATATCTTAATAAATGGTGGTTAGAATAAAACTAACAATTACCCAACAAGATATTAGAAACAAGGAATCTATCAAGTATGGCATGAAAATATTTTCATTATAGTCAACTAGCGTTCAGACGGGCACGACCGCTTTTTTTGATGCGCACAACATAGAAAAATAAACGCGTGTATATTTTGTATGAAATTTTTATCATACTTAAGATTAATTAAAAATAATGTTTTTAGATATCCTCAAACAGTCTTAAATTCAGGATAATAAATGTATATATACTAAAAATACTTTAGTGAATTAACTTCATATAATGTATATATATATATATATATATATATATATATATATATATATATATATATATATATATATATATATATATATATATATATATATATATATATATATATATATATATATATATATATATATATATATATATATATATATATATATATATATATATATATATATATATATATATATATATATATATATATATATATATATATATATATATATATATATATATATATATATATATATATATATATATATATATACACTGTAGGTGTTTGTATATTCAAGTTAGGGTAACAACACCCTAACTTGGAAAGGTGTGACTTTTATTATTTTATCTAGGTGTGTTTTAGTAAGTCATCATGTAGACAAAAAAAAAACTCAATATTTTGTAAGTCATCCTAGGGTTTTTTAGTGATCCTAGGGGAAAGGGGCCCTAATAATCCGATATTTTTTATTTAATTTTGATTTTAATTTAAACTATTTATATAATAAACTTTGTACTATTTATACTGTGTAATCAATAATGTTCTTTAAGAGGAAGGCCGAATATAAAATCTTCATCTTGAGAATTTTCTCTCTCCCTGCAATTGTTTTCCGTAGTAAAGAAAAAATGTAAGACTCTCACATTACAATTGTTTTAGAAAAAAATATAGTGAAAGTGATAGTAATTAGTGTAATATATTATTTTTCTACCTTGTAAGATTCGAATCAATTGTTCATACGTCCCTTTATCGATGCACTCTTGAGCTTTAAAAAACTACAAATACATCATGAAATATCGTATCAACAAAGAAATACATTCAAAACATGTGACTTGTTTGATTAAAATTTGTCTTATAGCATTCATGCAAATATGCACTTATCATCAGAATCTGAGTGTAACTTGAGCTAAAACCTCAACATTCCTTACCATTACATCAATGTTCGAGAAACAAAGAAAGGAGCAGAGGAAGAACCACCAAAAGCTTAGAAATACCTTAAGGTTCGTCCGCCCGAGTGTTGGATTTCGACGAGATCTTCTTCTTCTTTTCTTTTGCTTTCACTTTTACTTTCCATAACCATTTGTTGTTATAGAATCGTATTTTGTTTGGCCTCCTTGAGATTGTGGTTGTTCGAATTTGTTCCAGATTTATGATTGGTTTAGATCTCTGATTGTTTTGAATGTGTTTTAGGGGCTCATAATTCCTACTTTCTTAGACATGTATCATCAAATACAAAGCTACACTAAAATGTTTAAAATATAAGCATGCATATACTTTCACCAAACTCATTAAAAATTATATATTTAATATTTACCGTCAGAAAAGAAAAACTAAACAAATAAAAGAGTTTGATTCAGTAGCAAATAAAAAGAACATTCATATTTAGAGCATTATATTTACAACTAAGTGTTAACTTTTATTGTCAAGAATAAAAAATCTAACATAGATGTGTTAACCTTTATTGTCAAGAATAAAAAAGCTAATATAGATTTGAAAAAAGAATGTAATATTTGTAATTTGCTAGAAAAATATTGTGATACAAAATTGGACATATATAAATTCAAGTTAGATGATGTTTAGAAAATGGAAAGTGAGAAATACTCTCAAATTCATCTTATTCAAGCTTTATGATTTTTACCAAAAGCAAATTTTGTTTGAATAACACGGTTTGAAAAATATAAACACTTATTCTATTTCAACTTAAAAGTTTCTTATTATTAAAAAAAACATAAGCAAAATATAAATGGAATAAAATAGACTATAAAATATGTAAAAGAAAATCTCACTGTCACTATGAATGACTATATTTTTTTTTTAAAAAATTCTTCATTAAAGACTTATAAATTTGCATAGGATAATCCATTACAACTTAACTAAATATATTATTATTATTTTTTTAAATAATTCAAATAATTTCATTACAACTTAACTAAATATATTATTATTTTTTTAAATAATTCAAATAATTGCTCTGTAATTGAACGAATGTTACATATGATTGACAATTTTATTATTTTAAAGAGTGTTTTTAAGTCATCACTTTGATTTTATTTTTGAAAGAAGTATCTAATTGTTCTCAAATCAAAAGTTTCAAATATGCATTTATATACATCTACTCAATTTTAATATAAACGTGATATATATATATATATATATATATATATATATATATATATATATATATATATATATATATATATATATATATATATATATATATATATATATATATATATATATATATATATATATATATATATATATATATATATATATATATATATATATATTATATATCATTCTCTCACACACATACATAATTTTAAATAAAATATTGCATAATGAGACATGAACATAATATATAAGTGACTATCTTGAGTTTTTAAGATATATGATTAAATAATACATTGGGATGTCAAAATCAAAGAACTTAACTTATCATAGTCATATTATGGTGTATTAAAATTAATGATAGCCCGTATGACTTCTGCCATGGAGTATAGTTTTTCATATGTTTGTGAATTTCAGCTATAATGGGAATGTTTTCTTCGTCCGGGGTGAATGTGGTCTTGATTGAAAATAAGCTTCATTTTCTCTTCAAGAATTAAAAGATCATTGATCAAAATTGAATAAATAAAAAAATTATAGAATGGAAAAAAGTTTTTAAAAAATAGCATGTTGATTGAGAAAGAGATGAAATTTAGTAAAAGAAATAGAAGATGTTTCTTAACTTGTGTCACAATCGACGGTTAATGGAAGTTATAAATGTAAGTTTTTTTTGTGAAAGATGAAAATTAGTTATTCAATTGATAACCAACAAAAGTTACCAATCACTCAAGTTATTTATAAAAAAGATAAAAGGCAATTTTGGAACAAAAATATGTCACTCCAAAAACTTGTATCCTCTTTATATATAGTTATAGATACCACTAAGGTTACAACGAGAAATAGTATTTTGTAGAACTTATGTCAAAGGGATTTTCCCCCTGCTTTTCAGCAACGCTAGTAGCCATATTAAAATCTCCGCCCGTGATTAACATATCACTTTTGTTGGCATTTTAAAGATTAGTTAAAAAAGGAACAAGCAAGTTGCTTTGTACCATAATTTGCATGGCCTTAACCCATATGCATCTTCAATTATTAATCTTGTTAGCAATAGAAAAATATGCGTCAATGTAATTATTATTGGCATCAACAACATTTATGTGAGACATTGGATCGAACTCTAGTGTGGTCGAAGTCTGTTCGCAAGTAATGCGTGTTGTAGTCGAAGTTTGTTCTAACATGCATGAGTAAATATTGCTAACGTTGTTAGCATGAGTAAATATTGCTAAGGTTGTTAGCATGAGTAAATATTGCTAGGGTTGTTAGCATGTTGAATTGGGTCTTGCTTGTAAGCCCAATTGTTTAAGTTAGCTTGTACCCTAAGTTAGCTTGTAATGGGTAATTGTTAAAAAGCTCATTAGGTTAGTGTGCTATTTTATTATAAATAGGATGCTAGTTTCTCAATTTTGAGATAAGGAAAAATAGGAAGATAAAATCCTAATTTCAAGGGAGAGAGGTTATTTTGTTATTTTTATATACTTGTAATCTTATTATAAGAGAAAGGAAAGAATAACAGTTTAATAACCAATCCTTGTTATTCCTTGTTGTTTTACCTTGTTTTCTTTGTTAACCCTAACCCTTGTGAGTTTCTTGATCATTAAGAAACCGTTTATACTTTGTTTGAAGGTATCCGATTCACAACAAATTGGTGCGGTGAGCGTGGAAAAGATGCCTTCAACAAAGTATGAGATTGAAAAGTTCACCGGAGTGAACGACTTTGGTCTGTGGCGCTTGAAGATGAAAGCCCTATTGGTTCAGCAGGGTTGTTTGGAAGCGTTGAAGGGTGAGGCAGCCATGGACGCTGCGTTAACGACAAAAGAAAAGACGGGCATGATCGAGAATGCCCACAGCGCAGTATTATTGAGCCTTGGTGATAAGGTTCTTCGACAGGTATCAAAGGAGACTACATCATCGGGATTATGGGTGAAACTTGAAAGTTTGTACATGACCAAATCTCTGGTGAATCGACTATACCTGAAGCAAGCTTTATATTCATTCAAGATGAGTGAAGACAAAGTGTTGGCTGAGCAGTTGGATATGTTCAACAAGCTGATTCTTGATCTTGAAAATATTGATGTGAAGATCGATGATGAAGATCAAGCACTATTGCTGTTGTGTGCTTTGCCCAGAACACATGCTCACTTCAAAGAAACTCTCTTGTATGGGAGGGAGTCCCTGACCTTTGAAGAAGTTCAATCAGCCTTGTATTCTAAGGACTTGAACGGACGAAAGGAGCATAAACCTTCGACGGTGGGCGAAGGTTTGGCCGTTAAGGGAAAATTCTTGCGAAAGGATGGTAAGTTCGACAAGAAAAAAGGTAAAAGTCAACAGAAGTCTTATAGTGGCGAAACATCTAGTATTCGATGTTACCACTGTAAGAAGGAGGGTCACATAAGAAAGCTGTGCCCTGAACGCCTGAAAGATCATGGAGGTAATGGCAATGCAGCCATTGTTCAAGATGACTTCGACTCATCTGATGTTCTTGTAGTTTCAAGTGGCGACTCGAGGAAAGAGTGGATTATGGATTCAGGTTGCACTTGGCACATGACTCCAAACAGAGAATTGTTCGAGGAGCTATGTGATCAAGATGGTGGATCTGTGCTGGTAGGAAACAACAAATCTTGCAAAATTGCAGGTATTAGATCTGTGAGATTCAAGCTCCATGATGAGTCAATAAGGTTATTGACTGAAGTCAGGTACGTACCTGACTTGAAGAGAAATTTGATTTCTCTTAGTGAATTCGACAGAAAAGGATATGTTTTTCAAGGAGAGAAAAGTATCCTAAGAGTCATGAAGGGGTCAAAGGAAGTCTTGAGAGGCGTGAAGAAACAAGGCTTGTATACCCTTGAGGCTGAGGTTGTAAGTGGTTCGACAAATGTTGCATCCACGAAATCTATGTCGAAGACAGAATTATGGCACATGAGATTGGGCCATGTCAGCGAAAGAGGTCTGGTCGAATTGGGGAAGCAGAACCTGCTAGGAGGTGACAAAGTCGAAAAGTTGGAATTTTGTGAATCTTGTGTATTTGGTAAATCCTGTAAGGCGAAGTTTAACAAAGGCAAGCAAAAAACACATGGATCCCTGGATTACATTCATGTTGATCTTTGGGGGCCTGCAAGGAATCCTTCACACTCATGTGCAAGGTATTTTCTATCCATCGTTGATGACTATTCCAGAAAACTATGGGTATTCATTCAGAAGACGAAGGATGAAACTTTTGAGAATTTCAAAAGTTGGAAGATTCTAGTCGAAACTCAGACTGGCAGAAAGGTTAAGAGGCTGAGAACCGACAATGACCTTGAATTCTGCAACGAAGCTTTTGATAGTTACTGTGTTGGGTCTGGGATTGCAAGGCATAAGACTGTAGCAGGTACTCCTCAACAAAATGGCTTAGCTGAGAGATTCAATCGAACAATCCTTGAAAGAGTTAGATACATGTTGGTTAGTGCTGGATTGAGGAAGGTGTTTTGGGCGGAAGCTGTTTCGACAACAGCTTACCTGATAAATAGATGTCCCTCGACTGCCTTGGGAATGAAGACACCTGAAGAAGTTTGGTCGGGACATCCACCTAGTCTCGACAGACTGAGAGTATTTGGCTGTGTGACCTATGCTCATATTAGGCAAGACAAGGTCGAACCTAGAGCTCTGAAATGCATGTTCATGGGATACCCTGAAGGAGTCAAAGCTTATAGGCTATGGTGCCTAGAGCCAGGTCACAGGAGGTGTATCACCAGTCGAGATGTAGTTTTCAACGAAGCAGAGATGGCTTTCAAGAAAACTAATGATGCTGACGAAGAGCTGGAACAGGGAGAGATTCCTGTTGAGGTGGAGCATGTTGATGCTGAATTGCTTACCCCAGATGAAGTCGAAGAAGACACAGAAGATG
Organism: Lathyrus sativus; assembly: GCA_963859935.3. Lineage (NCBI taxonomy): Eukaryota > Viridiplantae > Streptophyta > Magnoliopsida > Fabales > Fabaceae > Lathyrus > Lathyrus sativus. The sequence goes on along the minus strand of OZ012735.1, from coordinate 622,589,223 downwards.
TTGCCGAAGATGAGGAGACTGATAATGACTACCTGCTAGCAAGAGACAGGTTGAGGAGAGTCATCAAGCCACCTCAGAGACTTGGGTATGCAGATCTTATAGCTTATGCCTTAATCTCTGCTAGTGAGGTTCTAAATGAAGAACCTAGAGACTATAAGGAAGTTATGAGGAGTCGAAAGAAGACTGAATGGCTGAAGGCCATGGATGATGAGATGAAATCTCTTCATGATAAAACCACCTGGGAACTGATCAAGAAACCTGCTGGAGCCAGGTTAGTCAGTTGTAAGTGGATTTTAAGGTACATAAATGGGTCTCTGAATAGAGTCCTAATTTATGGTGGAGCCTTGGCTGAAGATAGTAAAGCAGCAATCGAAGGATATGTCGACTCTGATTATGCAGGTTGTATGGATTCCAGAAAATCTATCTCTGGATATGTGTTCACTATGTTTGGGACAACAATCAGTTGGAAAACAACACTTCAGAAGGTCATTGCCCTATCAACCACTGAAGTGGAGTATATTGCCCTAACTGAAGCTGTGAAGGAAGCATTGTGGCTTGAAGGTTTTGCAAAGGAGCTAAAACTTCAAGGTCGAGTTATCACTGTTAAATGTGATAGTCAAAGTGCAATACACCTGTCGAAAAATTCAGCCTATCATGAGCGAACTAAGCACATTGATGTGAGGTTGCATTTCATCAGAGGGGTAATCGAGCGTGGAGAAGTCCAAGTGCTGAAGGTTTCGACAGATCATAATGCTGCTGATATGATCACCAAGACATTGCGCAGTTGCAAGTTTTTCCACTGTACGCAGTTAATAAAGCTGCATGAAGAAAGCTAGTTTCTTGATGTTATAGAGTTAGATCCAAGGTGGAGATTTGTGAGACATTGGATCGAACTCTAGTGTGGTCGAAGTCTGTTCGCAAGTAATGCGTGTTGTAGTCGAAGTTTGTTCTAACATGCATGAGTAAATATTGCTAAGGTTGTTAGCATGAGTAAATATTGCTAAGGTTGTTAGCATGAGTAAATATTGCTAAGGTTGTTAGCATGAGTAAATATTGCTAGGGTTGTTAGCATGTTGAATTGGGTCTTGCTTGTAAGCCCAATTGTTTAAGTTAGCTTGTACCCTAAGTTAGCTTGTAATGGGTAATTGTTAAAAAGCTCATTAGGTTAGTGTGCTATTTTATTATAAATAGGATGCTAGTTTCTCAATTTTGAGATAAGGAAAAATAGGAAGATAAAATCCTAATTTCAAGGGAGAGAGGTTATTTTGTTATTTTTATATACTTGTAATCTTATTATAAGAGAAAGGAAAGAATAACAGTTTAATAACCAATCCTTGTTATTCCTTGTTGTTTTACCTTGTTTTCTTTGTTAACCCTAACCCTTGTGAGTTTCTTGATCATTAAGAAACTGTTTATACTTTGTTTAAAGGTATCCGATTCACAACAATTTAGAATTATAGATTTATTCCACATAAGCGCTAAACTTCTCGACTTTCCCCCGCCAGAGGTGCACTAGAGGTGGATGGATTTATAACATAACTATTAGGAAGGATTTTCTTGAAATTATAGTAAATTTTTTGGAATATGAAGAAGGAATCTTAGCTTCTGATAGGAATATTATACTAGGGTAGTGAGAATTGATCATTTGTTTCAGAGCATGAAATATCCAAGGGTTCCCTAACCCTCGACAGTTGCAATCGAGGATATTCATAATTCTCAGCTAACCCTTTTAGAGGTGTGTTTCGTCGTTCCATAGGTTTCTGCAAAGGTTATTGCTTGTTTTTATTAAGTCTTTTTTATTTATTTTACGAATGATTTATTTATATATAGTATTGATTGTAAGGTATTGATAGATTTTCTGCATTTTCTTATTATCTTTTTGGAAGATTATTCAGATATTATCTCAGTAATTACGTAGAGGCTTTGCTTATAACGTCGGTGTGTCTAGTGGTGTGAAGATCGATTTTCCTATAGTCGTGCTAGATATTGAAATTCTTCAGCATTCACATTAAAAATCTCTTTTTCTTGCACTACAAAAAAAAAGCATTTTACTTCGGTTGAAAAGAAGTTCTACCTCGATTTCACAGGCGAGATAATGAAGGGCATCATAAAAATGCACACTTTATCTCTCGATTTAAAAAAAAATCAACGGGTATTGTGCAAAGCTCATGGATTCGATCCATATGAAAACCTTTTTGAAATTCTGAAATGGCGAAAACACATGTCTCATAGGTGTTGACATTTTACCGATAGGAATATCACTTTTCACCTCGGTTTTCTCATAAAACTGACGTGTAAAACAATTTGAATTTATTAAATCTAGCGTGGATTGCTTAGTTCACTAAACTCTATACAGAACAAATAACTTCACAAAATTGGTTAGGAAAATAAATATATGAAGATTTGTGTTATATTTGAAGAACAAGTTACACTAGTTAATGATTTTGAAGCATTTTATAACTCATTTGAAGAACAAGTTACATTGATTAATGATTTTGAAGCATTTTGAAACTCATCAATCATCTCACGTTCTTTCATGGTTAAAATATCTTCAATCTTGCAAGTTCTTTATTTAACACTTTCTTTTCTACTAATTCATTCTTGAAAGCATGAAATTTGAGTCTTTGAAAAACGAACAACTATGGAAGAAAGTTGAACAAAAACTAGAAGTATTGGAGAGATTTTAACCATAAAAGAGTATGAGATAAATGATGAGTTGCAGAATGTTAGAAAAACATTAATAGGTGTAATATATGTTTCAAATACAACATAATTTTTCATATGTTTTTTTTCAAAATCAATTTAATAGGTTATATGTTCAAAGAGAGGTTCGTGAAACAAAAAATCGACATTAGATATAATAAACTCAACTCGGCGAAACAATATGAGAGTTGCACAAAGAATCACAAAAATATATAATCTCAATATCAATGTCATTATCAAAATCAAAAACAATAATAACAACTAAACTAAAACATATAGATTTAATAAGCTTAACTCAAAAACAACAACTTACATTAATCAACAACACAAAAAAGTAATCAACAAAAACATTGATAGACAACCTCTAGGGTTTAGAGTCTTCACAACAAGAACAACAATATCAACAAAAACATAATCAGTAAACCTATAACATAAATCTATTTAATTAGCAACAACAATAATAAAATTAAGCCTCTTGGGTTTAGAGTCTCAACTATAAGAACAACAACATCAATAAAAACAATATCAATAAACCTATAAAATAAATCTGTTTAAATAGCAAAAACAACAGGAGAAAACCTCTAGACTTTCGGTTCTCAACAACACAACAACAACATGAGTAGCGATATACGACGTACCTGATTTCTGAAGAAAAAGTAGACGAAAATGATTTTAATCTCTAAAGAAGAAACAAGTACTGTAAACAAAAATAACATCTTTGTATTGAACATGATATGTATTTATGGATCTCATTATTTAAGATTCTTTTGTTAAGGATTCTTCGTTAAGGTTATGTTTCTCTCTCTCTCTCTCTCTCTCTCTCTCTCTCTCTCTCTCTCTCTCTCTCTCTCTCTCTCTCTCTCTCTCTCTCTCTCTCTCTCTCTCTCTCTCTCTCTCTCTCTCTCTCCGCGCGCGCGTGCGTGCGTGCGTGTGGATTTTTAAAATAACCGGTAGAATATATTGTACATTTTTTTTATCTTAATTTTTAGATATGTGAGGTGAAATTGTTGTCATGAACAGTGTTTTTTCTAACAGGTTTGCTATTCCTACACCCATTCTTACACCTTACACCCAATTTACTATTCATAAATATATGAAAAAAATGCTCAGAACATGGTTAATGGTATGTATTTTATTGGTTAATGAAGTAGTGAAAGTGGTTAATAAATTATAGGTAAAATAATTGGTTAATGATGTAGATTTTTGTGGTTAATTCAACTGTGAATTTGGTTAATGAATAATCTTATATTTGTGTTATAAAATAAATTTTAAAAATAAATATTTTTTTTTAAAAAAATTAATATTTTAAAAAAATATATTATTTTAATAAAAAAACACTGTTCACCGTATAAATACGGTGAACAGTGCATACGGTGTATGTATGGGGTGTAAGAAATGGTGTCAAAATAGCATTTTTCTTTTTCTAATAGTATTAAGTGTGAATGTTTTCTAATTGTAAAAGTTTCTAGATGCAACAAAGTTAATCAATGTAGAATTCATGAGATAAAATAATAGAAACTTCTAAAGAAACTTATGTACCTTTTGTCAGGAAGACGAATGTTGCAGATATTGGAGCTCAGAAGATTCATGTAATAATGATTCTACATCCTGCACAAGCCACCCACATTTACACATTATGCTTGCACTTTGAATAATTCATGTAATAATGACTCTAGTCTTATTGAAATTATTAATAATGATCAACATAATTTAGATGTTTGGCACCATAGATTCGGTCATCCATCAAATGATGTTTTATAACACATGTCTTCATCTTTTCTTTACATTAAATTTCATTTAAATCCTGCTTGTCATCTTGCTAAACAATGCAAACTTCATTTTTCCAGTAGTACTAGTAAAACTTCTCATGCTTTTGAATTTTTACACACGGACATATGGGGCCCCATTGGGACCCCTTCTTTAGATAATTTTCAATATGTTTTAACAGTTGTGGATGAATTTCCTCGATACACATGGACTTTTTATTGCATAACAAATCTGAAATTAGATTTCATATTAAGAATTTCATTAGTAGCTGCCCAATGTTAAAATCCTTGCATATTCCATATATCTGCTTACCAAGTTCATTGTATAGGCCATACCAGGCTTGGTGCAAGTCATGGCATACATCAAGCTTCCTACAACATTAGCATGAGGAATATGTCCTATATCATCTTGCTCTTGTGTAGTTTTGGAAATTCTTTTTAAGGATAACTTGAAGTAAGAATAATAGATACATTTGTAGCCATTGAGTTACACGTTGAACCTTTGAATCATCCTCTTAATATAATGATTTTTTGTAATAGAAAAGCAGGTTATATATTAATAAAAATAAAAGTAAAGGTTTACAAATATAATAGATGGAACAAAGAGCACTCGCAATGCTAAAAAGTCAAAGAAAAGCAAAAAACCGAAATTAAAAAAACAATCAAAAGAAAATGCTAAACACACATAGAGAGAGAGCGCTAAACAACCACACACACAGAGATGACTGATTTCGCCCTAAACACCTAGCATATCAAAACTCTGAAGAGAACTAGTTGGAGAAACGAAAACATGACCACTTTCACAAAAGAAAATTAGGACAACTGACCACCAACGCACCCCTAAATGCCAAGCCAAATGAGTGGGTCGCAATCTCAGTCTAACAGAGAAACGACAAAAGTTGGAGCATGGGGATGAAGCCGCTTCCACGTCAAGTTAATAATTATAGTCGTCAATTGATTTACCAACCAACTTCTATGACAAAAAAATTATTTTATTCTGCATTTTCGAGATCTTCCGAACCACGGAATGCCCGGTCATAACCAACTCTAAAGAAAGTAATTAATATTGTTCTAGACCCTAAAACAACTCAAAAATCTTAAGATTGAATCGATAGAGACCCAGGCCGACCCACTTATTTCAAAACTCTTTGAAGCAACAAACTACCTCATACAAAACAAAATAAGATAATCGATTTGGTTGACTTGTTCACACAGATTTTCTTAGCATTCCCTATGTCTTTCATGCCAAATTGAACTAATTAGTTGCTAACTAATACTTGTAATGTTAAGGATGTATGTAACAATTTTTTAATTATTACTTACTAACATATTTCTTTAATAATAAACAAATATTTTTTTATAATATGAAAGAATGAAACTATTCTAACAAATATCTATAGGAGTGATTAACATATACTCACTTATTTTTTTAAATAAGTATTTTGCCGAGTGCACTTTAAAACGTATTTAACTCATTTTTAGTGATGGTTTTACTAAAATACTCATTTTTAGTTGCCAAAATAATTGATCTGTCTGTTTGGTGTTTTAGAGTATGCCAAATGAACTATGTTATCACAAGACAAATAAATCATAATTATTGAGCAACCATATGAAAAAGAATGAATATAAGAACATTGATCTTGTGTATGTGAAAAGGACTAGAACTAGCAAACAAAATCATCAATTGTATTGTTATTGGTTGAGGAATGATATGATAATATGATGCTACTTGTGAATGATAAAGCTGATTAATATTCGATGGAAGGAGATTTTTTCCTCTCAAAGAAGGGATATACCAGTATAATACTTTGAATATAGGGTGGCACATAATTAAAAACCGAAACCACTGAGAGAATTTTATATCTATGCAGTGGCCTAAAATTTAGGGTAAGTGAAAACAATGAATTTGTCACTAAAACTTATTAAAATAGAAAAACCCGCTCCCTCCTCCGGTTTAAAAATGAACAAACCATTGTTCCCAACCCAAACCATTAACATCTCTCAAAAAAGTTTGAAATCACTCCCAACTGGATCGTTTGATATGGTCCATACAATTCCAACCCGCTCCCTCCTCCGGTTTAAAAATGAACAAATTCCTATGAATTCAAAGATTCCAGCAGACACAACACCAGAATAAGCAAGCAGCCTGCTTACCATAAACTTTAACGAAACTATTTGCGAACAATATAAAGTGATCAGACATGTCTTCCACCAAACCAACCGCCTTGATTCGAAGTCAGCTACAAACACGAAACCAAATTGTTGCAGAAGACGAACCGAAACAGAAAATATGGTTCACATCTTCATCTACAGAAGAACATAATATGCAAACAGAAAATATGGTTCACATCTTCATCTACAGAAGAACATAATATGCAAACTAAAGCTTCCTCCCTAACCAGCAATCCTCGATGACACTAATTGACTTTAGCTTGAGCTAGTGAAACAAAGAATGAATAAGAGAATATAAAACTATTTCCAAGACAAAAATTTGTTGGAACAAGCAATCAAAAGATTGGTGAAACTAAGTTGAGAACATTTTGGAGAGAGAGAGAGAGAGAGAGAGAGAGAGAGAGAGAGAGAGAGAGAGAGAGAGAGAGAGAGAGAGAGAGAGAATTGAGGGTGAAAATGCAGAATTTTTCATTAGCTTGGATGAGAGTGCATCTAACACACTTATATAGAGGTTACACTACAAGTGAGATACAAAATGATCAAATACAACAGCAGAAAACACAAAAACTCATGCTCGTAATCGGTTACGCCAAAATGGGTAACCAGTTACACCTAAAGCTAATTAATTCGAGAGTTAATTCACTTTCAATGGTAACCGGTTAAATCAAATATGGTAACCAGTTACACCCTCGAAAACTTCAGTTTTCTGCTACTTGACAGCATGACATCACTTGTAATTACACATTAAAACTCAACACACCACCTTAATTCAAGTGTTGCAAGTCTATCATCCCCATGCTCTTCTTCAACCTTTTGACAACATCATTTGTGACCCCTTTCGTCAACAAATCCGCAACTTGATCCTCACTTATGCAGTATCTTAAACGTAACCTCCCTTTACCAACTAGCTCCCTTAAATAGTGGAACGTCATCTCTATGTAGTTGCTTCTCCCATGTGCAATTGAGTTTTTAGCAAGATTAATCGCAGAAACGTTATCAACTAAGAGTATGACAGCCACACCCTAATTGGTACCAAGCTCCTCCAATATATTCATTAGCCATACAACTTGGCACAAGTGGCAATGTACTCAGTCTCACAAGATGAGAGTGTAACCACTAGTTCCTTCTTCGAACACCATAAGATTGGTGTCGCAGTGAACATAAAGATGTATCAAGTTGTATACTTTTGGTCATCCTTATCCCTGCACCCATTAGAATCGGTGAAACTAAGTAAATTGCATTTTCTGCCTGTATCTGTTGTAGGAAAGAGAATTCTGTAGCCAATAAAACCTTTGATATAACGCAAAATCCTCTTGACTGCTGCCAAGTGAAACACCTTTGGTCCCACCATGAATCTACTCACAATATCACAATGATCTAATCAAGCTCCTATATTGAATTGGATTAACATCTTCCTCGCCTTCATTCTTGGAGAGCTGCAACCTTGGTTGTGCAAGGGAAGTTGCAGCATTACAATACTTCATTTCACACTTTTTCCAAATCTCAAGAGCATATCTCCTTTGATGCATGAGCAATCCCAATTTTGACTTGTGGAACTCTATGCCTATGAATTATGTCATGATACCAAGGCCAGCCATCTCGAATTCTTCCATAATTTATCTCTAGAACTTTGAAATACTCTCCCTATTTCTACCTGTAATCAATAAATCATCCACATATAGACAAAGGATAATTACTCATTCACTCCCATCTGCCTTCACATAGACTCCATGCTCCGATACATATTTCTTGAAGCCAGTGTCTTTTAGGAAACCATCAATTCTTCTATTCCAAGCTCTTGGAGCTTGCTTCAAACCATATAGTAGTTTCTTTAACATGTAGAACTTCAGCTCTTGATCTTTAACCACAAAACCAGGGGGTTGTCCTACATATATCTCTTCTTCAAGCGGTTCATTCAAAAACACGGATTTGACATTCATTTGGTAGATAGGCCAATTGCGGTTATTTGCAATACTAACAACAAGCTTAATAGCTTCAATCCTAGCAACCAGTGCAAAAACCTCTTGAAGTTTATGCCTTCTCTTTGCAAAAATCCATTAGCCACCAATCTAGACTTATGCTTGATTATATCACCCTTGGGATTTTCCCTCACTTTGAGCACCCACTTCACACAAATTGACTTCTTTCCTTTTGGAGATCAACTAGCTCTCAAGTAATGTTTTTCTCAATGGATTCTAGCTCCTATTTCATAGCACAAAAACACTCTTGGATCACTTAAAACCTCTTCTGTATTGACAGGTTCAAATACGGCCATAAGGGAAAAGTGGACGAAATTACCATCGTCATTGAGCTCATTGTCATGTAACAACTCACAATCTTAGAGTCTCCGAGGCAAACCCCTTTTCCTCATTGACCTTCTAACATTTCCTTCGTTCCGGGCTTCGACGACTTACTGTTCTATACTTCTTGCTACCTCAGAATCAGAAATTTCAAACATGTAACTAGTTACAGCCTGCATGTAACCGGTTACAGGATTCTGGTAACCAGTTATGCTCTACTGCAACTACTTCATTTTGTCGATTACAACATCCTGACTGATTATGATCCTCCAGTTTACAACATCGAATAATTTTTAACCACTGGTAGAGTGATATCCAACAAGAGTCATCATCTCACCCTTATCATCCAACTTCTTTTTGAGTTGACCCAAAACATGTCGGTATGCAATGGAACCAAAGACTCTCAAATGGTTTAGATTTGTCTTAAACCCCGACCACGCTTCCTCTGGTGTTACATTTTCCAGCTTCTATGTAGGGAGCCTATTCAATAAATAGGTAATTGTGGACACTGCTTCTCCCCATAGCTCTTTGAACAAGTTATTCCCCTTCAACATGCTTCTCACCATGTTCATTATCGATCGGTTTTTCCTTTTAGCTACACCGTTTTGCTATAGTGTATAGGGTGGTACTAACTCATGTATTATCCCTTCTTGATCACAAAACCTCCCAAAGTCATTTGAGACATATTCGCCTCCACCATCCGTTTTGAACACTTTGAGCTTGTGACCACTTTGTCTTTCAACCATGAACTTTAACTTCTTAAACACATCAAATACCTCATCCTTTCTATTAATAAGTTATGTCCATAGCTTTCTACTATGACCATCAATAAAAGTGACAAAATACCTATTACCACCAATGAAATTTACTTGCATAGGCCCACACACATCCGAATACATTACCTCAAGGTGATTCTTGGTTCTCCGATGTGCATCATTGCTGAATTTTCCTCTATGTTTCTTTGCTTACACAAATTCTTCACAAATATCAGCTGGAATATTGATCATTGGCAGCCCTGTTACCATTCCATTCTTTTTCAACTCCTTGAGATCTCTAAAATTAAGATGCCTAAGACGATAGTGCCACACCCACTCTTCACGACTTGCGGCAGTAGCAAGACATCTATGCTCCATAACCTTCAACTCAACCTTGAAGGTTCTATTGGGAGACATAAGGGCTTTAACGACCAAAGCTCGCTTTGCATCCATAACACGCAACCCCTTGTTTTTCATATGAATCTGTCGCACCTCGAAAAATTCATTTCGAACATACGACCCTCGTGCGAAAGGCGCGGAAAATGCGGTTCGACAGAGTCGCCACCGAACTTTATTTTTCCCAAATGAACGGGAGAGGAAAATATCGAGAAAACCTCATAAACACGGAAGGAACACGGCCGTCGCAACCAAATGTTCCTGGGTTCGGGAGTCGGTTACGCGAGGGGAAGGTATTAGCACCCCTCACGTCTGTCGTACTCGACGGGAACCTCTTAATTCGAGTTGTTATAATGTTATCTAAACTTAATTCTTCTCTTCTCACTACTAAATGCTAAAGGATGCTATAAAGGGATAAAGACACTAGGGGAAAGGGGATGGTTAGAGGATAGGGTGCTCGCCAAGGATTGGGGCCCTTGTGCCTACGTATGCTCATTCGGACGAGAATGAGAAATCAGAGCGTCATAGTTCGACTACGGGAAAGGATGGGGAAAAATGGAAGATGGAGGGGATTGTGCTCGCCAAGATCATCGCAATCTTGTGCCTACGTATCTTACATTCAAGAATGAATGAAGAATCAAAGCGTCCGTAGTTCGTGGTAACAACCACAAAAGAAACGGGTTTGAATTGGATTGAAATGGGTACGGATGATGATTACTCGAAGTTTAAGAAAGACTTCTCGGACCCAAGTAATCGGGAGAGCGAACCAAAGACTTGGAACACTCTCTTTTTCATCATGAAGGAATGGTTGTGTTTGAAAGGGTGAAGTTGAATTGATGACGACTACTTGAAGCTTAAGAAAGACTTCTCGGACCCCAAGTAATTGGGAAAGCGAACCAAAGACTTGGAACACTCTCTTTTTCATCGCAAGAGGAGTTGTGTTTGAATTTGGAATGGTGTATAAAAGGATGAGATTGGTCGGATGACGACTACTTGAAGGTTGAGAAAGACTTCTCGGATCCAAGTAGTCGGGAGAGCGAACCAAAGACTTGGGAAACTCTCTTTTTCATCGTAAAAGAAGTTGTTTGAAAGGTGAGTGAAAGGATGAGTAATTGGAGATGGTTGAGTACTATCGAGTTTGTTAATATTATTTAAAGGCGTCAATTGCTCATACACGAATAAGATAACTCGCATATAAACAAGGGAAAGCAAGATCAAAGACTTGAGCCTACTCTTTACACCTTGAAAAGAATTGAATAATTGTTAATTGATTGATAGTTTGTTACGAAAATCCACTTGACGTTGGATCAAGGGTTTGACTTATTATCGCGTGCAAAGCGTGTAATGTACACGGTTTGAGAAATGTGACCGACTTGACTTACGCATCAAGGGTCGAATTGTGTGCAATAGGTTGATGGCGAATGCGTATGAGCACTCGACTTACAAGGGTTTGAAAATGGCTCGATGATGAATCGAGAATTAGTTTGAAAATAGTTTGATCCGCTCTAGTCCCTATGGGTGCTCCTAGGAGATAAACTAATAAACAAAGAAATACGAAACATACATCGGAATGGGAGAGGGATACATGTAATTTACACGGGATTGCACGAAATAAAGGGGTCTCATTGTCAGGTAGCCCAAGAGAAAGCCGTGTGTGTGCATTGTGTCCTAAACTACGCCTTGAGCAAAGTCGGGCACGACTCGAAGTTAGGATACCTGCAAATGACCAAAGATCCAACAGTCCACCAATTTGGCTTTTAGGAGTTTCGATAATTTATTAAGTGTTTTTAAATATGGGTGAGTGAGAATGAATAAATATGATATGATAATAATAATATGAATAAATAATATGACAATAATATAGTAAGATAATATAACAATAATATTCACAATAATATTTGACGGAAATTAAATTTAAAGTTAGTTTACCGAAATAAAATCGAAAGAACAAAGGTGGTCTCAGATCCTTTGTTTCACGCCACTAATGTGATGGTTAAACGGTGGAAGTTTCGTCATCGACCCAAGTTGAAATAAAAAGATAAAATTTAATGAGAATTTAGAAATAACTCAAACGTTAAAACCAAATCAATAGAATTAACGAATTAAATGTTAAAAATACTAAAAAAATCATAAGAAGAAATAAATTAATAAAATTAACAAGTTAAATATTAAAAATACTAAAATACTTTTAATCCTAAAAAATTATATATTAATCTTAAAACTCTACGTATAAAAAAAAGTTAGAAAAAAATAAATAAGTAAAAGTAGATATGTCCAATAGTATAGAGTCAAATAATATATAAAACTATATCAATATTTATAAAATTATGAACTAATACAAAAAAGAAATTGTTATATATATAAAACTGAAACAAAAGAGTAAATATTTTGCTAGCAACATTAGCATATATATGACTAAAGAAATTGAAAAACAAAAAAAATAAATTATATTGTTCATGGTTGAAACGCTGGCAGTAAATATATACATATATATATATATATATATATATATATATATATATATATATATATATATATATATATATATATATATATATATATATATATATATATATATATATATATATATATATATATATATATATATATATATATATATATATATATATATATATATATATATATATATATATATATATATATATATATATATATATATATAACAGTTGAAACAGAATCAAAAATATATAGAAATCTATTTGTATAAAACAAAGCAAAACAAAAATCTATATATAACCTCTAAAAAAAGTGAAAGAGATATGGTGTTATGAATGAAGATTTTTATGGTGTGGAGACAACTTTTTTTTTAAAAAAAAGTAAAGTATGCTATGAAGTTGGTGTATAGAAGAAATAGAAGAAATATTGTGTGATATGTGTTTATTATGGTTGATGGGATGAGTAGCAGCAAGTGTATGGAGAATTTTTCTCTCTTTTGAAACTTAGGTAAAGTATTGAATGAAAAGCGAGAAATTCTAAAACTGAAACAAATGTGGGAGGCGCAAGTTTTTCTTTGCCGGTCCCCCTTCTTGGTTTGTGCTCTCTCTTATATATAAAAGAAAAATTAGGGTTTCCTTAAATGGAAAAACAAATAAAAATACTTTATAAAAGTTAGTGTACAATGTTAACTAAAATAAGATAAAAACTAAAATTTTGAAATGAAATAATAAAAAATAAAATGGTAAAAATGAATTAAACTTATCCTAAAATATATATCTAATCAATTAACAAACTAAATAAATATTTAACTAAAAATAAAAAAAATCTAATTAAATCCTAATTAACTAATAATCTAACTATTTTTTAAAATAAAAATCCTAAATTTATTTCTAACTTCTAAGTTAATAAACAATACATGTACAAAATAACAATATTTGAAAAGAAAAAAGGAAAATTAAAAATGGAATCAATATTTACAAAAACAACCTCCTTAGGCCACGTGTCACGCCCGCATTGGGCAAAATAACAAAAATTTGAAAAAACGCCCAATCGTGGGTGGACACGTGTCTAAATGGCATGAAATTAAGCAGACAATGCAAAATTAAAAATAAAATCGAAAATGCGAAAATATTTACAAAAGGAGAGGACAAATTTAGGGTATGACAGAATCTTGTAATTCTTCTTAAGTAATTGGCCAATAATTAAAAGATTACATTTGATTCCTGCAATATACAAGACAACTTTGATCAAGGAATGTCCATTATCCCTCCTCATTACCAAAACATCACTGATCCCATGGACCATTAGAGTGGTGTCATTCGCGAACTTTAATTTTTTCTTCATGGCACGATTGATTTTGACAAACCAATCCTTTGTTCCCGTCATATGAGTTAAACAACCCAAGTCCAAATACCACCCATTATTGCATTGAACTCCTTTCACACTCATCATGGCGTCTTCATCTTCGCGCAACCAGTCAAGCGTATCATTCAACCAGCTGCAAACCAATTTTTTTTGCATTCTTTGAGCTACTGCAGCTGCTATCTCAGAGCTGTTTACTGCTATAATTCGCTTCCATGATCAGGACCGAGAGTTTATTATCTCCATAAAACTCTTGTCTTGCAACTTTGTCTTCATCCCCTTGAGATTCCTTCTTGTTTGCATTGCATTCTTTAGCAAAATGACTAAATTATTGATACTTGTAGCATTTCTCCTTGCTATTGTCAAATCTATTTCTTTCACCTCTGTAGTTTCCTTGACCATCATATTTTTTGTAGCTACTCTAACCTCTTTGACATGTCAAATTCCTTGAATTTTGGGACTCTTTTCCACCAAAACTCTGAAAATTTCCCTTTGTTCTTCACAGACCATTTTCCTTTCGATCTTTTTTCTTTCTCATTGAAACGAGCTTGCAAAGCGATCTCCTCCTTTTTCTTATCATTGTTCCTCTCTTCCATCCTTTGCTCATTAGCCTCGAGAGAGCTTTGCAACTCCTTTTTGCTCATCGCCGCAAGATCCTTCGACTCCTCAATCGCCATAACTATGTTATCAAATCTTGGTGTTAAAGAACGCAAAATTTTACCACAACATACTACTCCATAATGGTTTCTCTGCATGCATTCACTTGGTTCACCAAATGAGTGATTCTCGTCACAAAATCGTTTATTGTCACCTTGTCTTCCATTTGAATTAATTCAAGTTTCCGTTTGTGACTTTTTAGCCTCACCACCTTCACTTTGTCAGCCCCTGCATAAGCTTTCTCTAAGACCTTTCATGCTTGCTTCGATGAATTGCAATCACCGGCTTTCTTAAAATTGTCGCCATTAACACATTGATGAATCAAGAAAAATGCTTTAAAATATTTCTTCTTTTCTTCCTTGTGTGATGCTTGATGCGCCTCTGTTGCATTAGTTTGAAGAGGGGTGACACCATTCTTAATCACCTCAAAAACATCTTGGTAGCCAAACAACACCTTTATTTGCTTGCACCATTTTTCCTAGTTCTTCGCATCAAGGATGAGTAAATTTGCAGAGATTTTTTCCTTGGAGACAGAGTTTATGTTGCACACAAGGTGTTTGTGGATTTGAATTAGGCTCTTTGATGCCAAATGTTGGGACAAGCAACAACAGGATTGGTGAAACTAAGTTGAGAAAATTTTGTAAGTGGAGAGTGAAAGATGAGTAATTGTGTGTGTGTGTGTGTGTGTGTGTGTGTGTGTGTGTGTGTGAGAGAGAGAGAGAGAGAGAGAGAGAGAGAGAGAGAGAGAGAGAGAGAGAGAGAATTGAGAGTGAGAATGCATAATTTTTCATTAGCTTGGGTGAGAGTGCACTCAACACGCTTATATAGAGGTTACACTACATGTGAGATACAAAATGATCAAATACAACAGCAGAAAACACAAAAACCCATGCTCATAACTGATTACGCTAAAAAGGGTAACTGGTTATACCGTAAGCTAATTAATTTCAAAATTAATTCACTTTCGGTGATAACTTGTTACACCGAATCTGGTAACCGATTACACCCTTGAAAATTTCAATTTTCTACTACTTTAACAGCATGACAACATTTGCAATTACACATCAAAACTCAACAAAATTAAGATGTCTCACATAATGTTGAAACAATATAGGAGATAAAATAATAAAAAATAAGTGAAAAACAATTTAAACAAATAACAAATAAATAATATAAAGAATTGATAATTTAATTCGATACAACATTACCTATATATGAAGAGTTTCAGTCTAAAGAAAAAAAAATTCATTAATTAAAGTAGGCAATAGTATAAAATAGTCTCATCTAAATTTCTCAGTGTAATTTTTTTAATATTACCTATAAATTTTAACTAAGGCTCCAATTAAATCTGAAATTTTCTTATTTTCATTCAAACATTCTCCTAAATATTTGCAATATTTAATAGAACCTATTATTTATGATATGATTAAAATTATAACTACATACCAAATACTCTATCTCCATAAAATATGAATGACTCTTTGAGATAAGTATGACACAAGACACAAAATACAAACCCTCAAAGAAAACCTATTAAGACAGACACATAATCTTTAAAACTTTGAGTGTTAAAATAAAGAGAACCTTGTATTGTAGAAATTAACATCCACCTTAAATGTCCAATAAATTTAATCAAAACTTAGTTAAATCCTATAATCAAAAAACTATATCTAATTAAATTTTCTTCAATTAAATTTATAATTTAATAATTCACTCTATAAAAATGCAAAATTTATTAAAATATCATTTTTGATCATTTACTTAACATATTTGAACATATATGAGGATAGATTGGAAACTCTTTCATTTATTTTTTGTAAGGGGTATCCCAAGCCCATTTATTTGTTTGAGAAAAAAAGTATTTTAATAAAGATTTTGTGTTGTATTTTTTCAAAGTTAGTGAAAGAAATTGTGGCATGGGACCAACTTTGTCATCTTCCTTTTCCTTTTAAGAGTTCAAATTTAGTTTTCTAAATTGGAGGTAGGCATGACAATATAACTTGGATAAATATAAATATGTTTGAATTTATCTTAGGTTCGACGAGGAAAAATCGTTTTTATTAGATTTGAATTTGAATTTTTCCCAAGTACAAATATAAAGATGGATTGGATATTAGGAATATTAGTACTTATCTCGAATAAGTCTTCTTTATGTCATTGTATAATTTAATACTTAATTTTAATAATTTAAAAATATTAATTATATAATTAATGCTTTGATAGTTTGATTTGTATTTTATTATTTGAAATGTACTCTTGGAACTTTTCAAATTTTTTGTTTAATTTATTATTTATAATGTAATTTGATGTTGAGAAAAAAAAATATTTATATTTAAAAAATGATTCAATTGTGGGAATGATGAAAGATTGAGGATATCCAAACTCGTTTGGAATATGTTTGAGTTTTAACTTTTAATCTCAGTTAATGATTGATATGGAGAACTTTAATCGTTCAGAGTTTAAATTTAGGTATAGGAAAGGTAAAAACCATCTTAACCCTATCGTGTTGTCATGTTTAGAATTATTTATTTTTTAGTTAGATGTTGTCTTTTTAAAATATAAATGGTTAATTCACTAGTTTTATAAAAAATTTGAGAATTCTTATAAGTTGCTAATATGCATTCATTAATTTTTTTATAGAACTAGTGGGATACCCGTTCTTTTGCACGGATAACCGTCAGTTACGTGTATTTGTTTCCATTTAAAATTTGAAAAAGAATAGAATTAATAAAATTCAATAAATATAAAAACTATAATTTATATTAAAAAAAAGATAGAATTTTTACTTGTTTTTATATGTAAAACTTTTTTAGATCAACATCGTATTTTCTTGTGAATTCGCACGGATATTGGTTTGTTAATGTAAAAATATTTTTTTGCATTTTCATAAATAATAAACTTAGTCTCGTAAAAAAAATTATTAACATTCACTCATTAAAATATTTTTCCCGTATAAGAAATATTTTTTTCTCATATTTGCATAAATAGTACACTTTTTTTCCGTAGATATATATTTCTCTTATTTACATCAATAATATATAATTGTGAAATTTTTTACGTAATTAATATATTGTAAATATGTTCAATTGATTGAAAAATAATACATTTTTCCATATTTTAAAAATAGCAAGCTTTTTCCTGTAATTAAACTAAACTAAAAATTAATCTTAAATACAAATTAACAATTAATTTATGAACATATTACAAATTTTACTAATGATTATGAATTAATTAATATGTTTAAATACAATTTTTTCCAATACTAACTTGAAGTATTTGGTAGTCCGTCTACATATTAAATGAACATATTACAATAACTCTTAACTTTACTTTAGATTAGTTCAAATGTTCAAAATTTATTTCACAGGTAAAGATCACATTTACATCACTTTTCACCATCTTTAAAATAATAATAAATTATAGAATTCATTTTTATTTCTATGGTATGAAACACTCTTATATAAAACATTGAGGTACGTTTTAAGGTGGAATATGATTTTGAAAGTGTATTTATTTAAAAACTGTTATAAAAATTGAAAGCTGAAAAAAGAGAAAAAAAAGCATAAAATAATAGTAAATTTAAATTGAAATAGTAATATAGGTAGAAGATGAAAGGTAAACAACAATATTAAATTCTAATATATACTAAAAATTTTTTTACAAATAAGACAATTGTTTTATAAAAAAGAATATAATTTTTAAATATATACTCAATCTTTTTTAATAAGTTTTCTTAATTTTTTAAACATATTTGGTAAAAATGGTCGATAAATTTTTATTATTCAATATTTAGATTAATAGTAAAAAATTTCCCGTTTATAATAATAGTATCTTTTTCCATATATAAAATTATTTTAATAAATAATGTATTTTTTCCATATATAAATATTATTTTTATTTTGAAATTATTTATAAAAATATTTGAATGAATAGTAAATTTATTCTCGTATATAAAAATATTTGAATCAGCAATGTATTTTTTCTCGTATATAAACTTTTTTTTGTTTTGAAAATATTTATAAAAATATTTGAATCAA
Organism: Lathyrus sativus; assembly: GCA_963859935.3. Taxonomy (NCBI): domain Eukaryota; kingdom Viridiplantae; phylum Streptophyta; class Magnoliopsida; order Fabales; family Fabaceae; genus Lathyrus; species Lathyrus sativus. The sequence goes on along the minus strand of OZ012735.1, from coordinate 622,570,618 downwards.
TAGTAAAATTTTTTACCTTTATAACAATAATTTATAACAATAATAAGATAAATAGTTTCGTTTTTTTTCATTTCAAATAATTTTTAAGATATGAGAAAATAATATAACTCAAATGTGCATTAAAAGCAATATGTATGAATATTTTCTTATATATATCTAACTGGTTATATCCCGTTTCACTTTAAAAATAAAATAAAACCAAATTTATTAAGAATAAATTTTAAAATCAATTATACTTTACACTTTATTCACATGCATTTAAATTTAACTAATTTTGTCTTCAAAGTAATCAAATCTATTTAATCTTAAAATCATATATTATAAAAATTAATAGATGACTATGCATGTTATCATATTAAAAGATAAAAAATTGAATGATAATGAAACAATTAACTTCCATTCATTAGTACATTGTAAAAATAAATTGTGTTTTAGTATTAAAATAAGTTTCATAGCATTTACTTATTTTAATTATTATCCTTCTAGTTTACTATTATCATCAATTCAAAATTTATTTATTTAATAATGATAAATATGGTTATCATATCTAATTATATTTATATTATAAATAATTGAATTAAGAAAGTTAAGATATTGTGGTGTTGAAGGTCATAATTATATTCTAAAAATGAATCAAAATATATCAATAAAAAATAGTTTTGAACAATTTATTTATTTGATAGACCATGAATAAATTCTTTACAAAATTACAAATATTAGTTTGAAATTGAATAAAACAGTTTCTGTTATTTTGTTATGTTTTGTCATGTTCTCTATTTTTAATAAAATAATTTTCAACTTTTAAGTTCACACTTTAAATTATAAATTTAAATATATCTAACATAATTTAAATAAATAGTAAATAATAATAAAATATAAATACATAAAAAAAATTTGAAAGTAATAAATTAAAAAAGTGTACGTAAAGAATTTATTCGACAAAAACATACTTGTTATGCATTATTCAACGATATAAAATACTTCTATTAAATTCTATGACATTTAACATAATAAAAAAAAGTGAACGATATAAAATATTTCTATTAAATTATATGACATTTAACATAATAAAAAAAAAGTGAACGATATAAAATACTTCTATTAAATTCTATGACATTTAACATAATAAAAAAAGTGAAAAATAGTCAAAAGCTAAAAACAACACTACACTAAATATGTTGCCATCATTTTATATTCATACTTAATCCGGATCAAGGATATGGTACAAATAAAATTAATTATTATTACATGAGCTAGTAAAGTATATAAAATTGTTAGGATTACATAGTGATCTGACCTGATCAGAAGGGGATCACGGGCTCGTCACACGCTGCTGGACTGCTACCTGTTCACCGGTGATGGAGAGGAGAGAGGGGGGTGTACCTGCAAAACACTCCGATGCCAAAGTAAGAAGTCGGGCAGAGTGAGAGCAAAGTACAGAAAGGGCATGATGTGAATTACCTGACCCTCTTGAGGAAGAGGGTATTTATAGAAAGACCCCAGCGCTGGGCCAACGGTCATTTGAGATGGGCTGGATGACCAGGCCCAACCCTAATGACTGTTAGGGATTACGTGGCGTAGTGAAGACCAGGACGTGGTCTTCGCCCTAGTCCAACTGCTCCTAGATCTCCGGAAAGTGGGTTTGACCTGCTCTTTCGGAGGTGGGCAGTTGGTTGATGACGTGTCCCCGCGGAGGGGAGCACGTGGAGAACGTGCGCCGGGCACGTTGTTCTCCCCGCGGAGGGGAGCTCGGGAGGTTCCCCGGGGCGCGTTGTTCTCCCCGCGGAGGGGAGGAACTCAGGCCGCGCTTTGGTGGGTCGGGTTTGGTTCTGCTCGGCTGGTAAGATGGATGACGAGCTGCTGTTGGATGCGTTGCTCGTGTCCCGACGACATTCTCTACTCGTCTCGTGGGACGCACGTGCCCGGCGTATCCGATTCGCCTGTTGGGCCGTACGTGGTATTGGGCCTGCCGAGGTCGGGCCCAGACCGGAACAGGAGCCCCCCAAGTCGAAGCTCTGGGGAGAGAGCGAGGACTTAAGATCGGGAGGTTCGTCGGGATCCGTGCACGATGGAACGGCAACACACGCGTCGGCGGCGACGGGGTGACAGAAGACGAAGGGGTGCGACTGTCAGGTTACCGCCACGTGTCGTGTGTTGAGCGGTCATAGGGGCGGCTACCCTATGTCATTAATGAGCCTAGCGTCGCTTCGAATCCCGCGCCGGGTTATAAATACGGGGTCCCCGCTCATTTTATTATTTTTCAATCTGCTGTTGTGTCTACGAAGCTCTGTCATCGCTGCTCGTCCGCCGCTTGCCGCCGATCGCCGCCGCATCGTTTAGTCCCTTCCTCTGTTCGCCGCCATTACAAGTAAGTTCTCACTTCTCTCCTCTTTTCTTTCTGTCATTTAAATGGAACGTGTGGTCGGGGCAAGATGAATGCCCCGAGGAGGGACGCGAGGCCCGCCGCATCTGGCGAACTTTCCGATGAGTGTAACGGGGAGAATTGGCTGATTCCGATGAATGTCCCGAGGACAAGGACTTTCTCCGATGAATGCCCTGGGGACGCGTGCCTTTTCCGGTGAATGCCCCGGGAAGGCGCGCTTTTTCTGGTGACCGTCCCGAGGAGGGATGGTGGGTTTGCTTTAGACGCCCCGAGGAGGGTAGATGGGGAGCGAATATTTGCTCGTCGTTTTCCGGCCTTTGTCGCCCTTTCACTTGACCTGCGGTGGAAGGGTGGATTTGATCCTGGCTATCGAATTCACCGTCGTCCTCTGCTTTTCAGGTGTAGATGTCGGCTCTGGTACCGGGGATAATGGTCGAAGACAACGAACCCGAGATTCCGGACTTTGACGACGAGCGAATTGCCCCGTCTGAGGAATGGGCAGCCGAGGAGCCGCTCTCTACCCCGTCCTGTTTTGTGGCCGATGCGTCCGACGTATACGCCACGGTCGAGGACACGCCTATAGGGGAGCCCCAGCACTGGCAGGTGTACCGACCAAAAGAACACCATCGTATCTGCTCGCGATATGGGCGGCGGATGTTTCCGATGCATGAGTTCTACTTTAAAGAAGCTCGGCTCCGGTTACCGTTCTCCAACTTTCATCTGGGGCTCTTTGATTGGTTGCGCCTGGCCCCGTCTCAATTGCACCCCAACGCCTTGGCTTTTATCCGGGCTTTCGAGGTGGTGTGCTTCTACCTCTCGGTGGAGCCGACGGTACCGTTATTTTTCCGCATCTTCCACCTACAGCGGCAGACAGTGAATGGCCGCCACAGATGGGTTTCTTTTAAGCAATCGACCAAACTTTTCAAAGCGTATAGCGATTCTATCAAAGATTTCAAAAGCCGGTTCTACCTCGTCAAACCGATCACGCAGCAGGGCTCGAACACTCTCTTCGACGAGGGCGAGCGAACGGTAGATGGCCAGCGGTTCCTCGCGTGGCTTCCTAAGATACATCTACTGTGGACTGCGGAGCATTTCAGCCGAGGGACGGATAGGTATATCGTCCGGGCGGGGACCCTCGAGGAGAAGGACATGGCCGCTTATTTGAAAATAGTCGCCTTTGTGCGGTCTCTCCCTCCGTCGAAGCTGGTGACGCCCGATGGTCGGTATATCCTCGACGCGCAGGGGAATGTGCGTACTAAGAAGCGTTTGATTAATACCAAGACCCTGCTCGGTTGTACGACCGGGGCGGCCGCTCTGGATTATCTAGGTAGGAATGTTCGTTTTTCTCCCCGTGGTCGGGGCTTTGACCGTCGCTAACTCTTTTCTTTGTTTTTGCAGCGAACATGTCTTCCGTCGAGGAGCGGGTGAAGCAGTTGCGTGCTACCAGGAATGCCGCGATCCCGAGGACGAGGGTGAGCCAGCTGGTCGGACAGGAGGTCGCGACGCCGGGGGGGGGCAAAGTTCGTCCTCTTCGCCTCAAGAGAGCCAATCTCCTACGTCTCGAGGAGCATCGAAGAGGCAGAGGTCCGAGGAGCCCCGAGGTGTGGTAGATCTGACGGTCGGCACCGCTGAGGAAGGTTATGTCGTCCCGCCCTGCCATCAGCATCCGGGCTATTTTCATGGTGCCCGTTCTCCCACTGTTTCCGCTGGGGAGGTGAAGGCTGTTCGCCAGGCCGATCGAGAGACTCGTCGACATGTTCTGGCTGAGGACTTGGCTGCAATGATGCGGACGTTCACGAAGGATCTTGTGCTGAACGAGGAGGGATGCTCCGCTGCTGAGCTGTCCAAACTGCAGGGGGATCTTACTTTCATGCAGTCGCGACTGGCCAAGCTCACTAAGGAGTTGGAGAAGAGTCAGAAGGATGTTGCTGAGCAGCGAAAACGGGCAGAGGGTGCTGAGGAGAAGGTGACTTCGCTGGAGGAGAAGCTGGGGAAAGCGACGGCCGAGGTGCAGGCGCTGAAGGTTCGCACAGAAGTTTTGGACAGCGCAGTCCGTCCGGCCGAGGACGAGACAGATGGAGATCGACGGTTAATCACTCGCGCTGACCTGATTGCCCGTATCCGGGTGTTGGAAAGCGACTGTCTGGAGGCTGTTGAGGTCGGATTCAAGAGTGTTGTTGAGCAGGTTCAGGTCGCCAATCAAGGTATCGTGCTGGCCGTGGATGGGATCGGGCCGTACCACGAGATTGTTGACGGGAAGGTGGTCGATCCCTATCTTGTTATTCCCTAGGAGGATCCCGCGACTGCTGACCGGGCGGACGAGGTAGCATAGGTTGTCGGGCCTGCGTGCTCGTTGTTTTTATGGCCTGCGTGCCGATGTTTGTAATATCTTTCTTTGGGCCTGCGTGCTCTGTTTTTGTACCATTGACTACTGGGTTGGTGCCCGTCTTTTGTTTAATATATTTTTCGTGGATTTTCTAAGTGTGCGCTCGTTATTTGCATGTCGTTTATGCTCGTTTTTCGTGTTTGTTTATTTGAATGCTTTTGAATGCCTTTGATGTGTATGATATTTCTTGTAAATTTTCTAAGTGTGCGCTCGGTGTGTTCGGGTGTTAGCTCGACGATTTGTTACCGGTAGTGCAGGGAACCGGCCGGTTTGGCCGGCGACGTAGCCGGGCCGTTTCGGGGGTAGTTCTCCCCGGGGCGTGGACGTCCCATCGCGAGCTGGGTGTCCTGCCTCTTTTGGTACGGCGGCGGGGAATCTCGGTCGAGGTGTTCCCTGCCGAGCAAGGCCTTCTGCCCGCGCACACGAGAGGCAGGGCTTGCTTTTCTTTGGTCGCTAGTGGACGCGGGGGTGTGCGGTGGTACCATGTCGCCCCCCCAGTGGTCGGGACGATGGGTCGTCGCGGGCAATGTTCTAACTGTAGTACCGCTTAAGCTTCGCGGCGTTCCATGGTCGAGCTAGTTGTTCACTGTGCATGTTTTCGAGGTAATAGGCCCCGTGCTCCGTTTTGTCCCGGACTCGGTACGGGCCTTCCCAGTTCGCAGCCAGTTTGCCCTCGTGGGAGTCTTTCTGGTTTCTGCGTAGAACTAAGTCGCCTGTTTGAAAATCGCGTTTTAGGACTTTGTTGTTATGGCGAAGTGTGACTTGTTGCTTCAGTCGGGCTTCACGGAGGGCTGCCCCTGAGCGGATTTCTTCGACGAGGTCGAGCTCTTCTCGGAAGGAGCCGTCGTTGTCGTCGGTGTCTAGGGGAGCTTCCGTTCGTCGGGACGGTTCGCGAATTTCGACCGGTATCACGGCCTCGGTTCCGTACGTGAGGCGAAATGGGGTTTCCCCCGTGGTTGAGTGGGGAGTGGTGCGGTATGCCCAGAGGACGCTGTGGAGTTCTTCGACCCATGCTCGTTTGGCGTCGCCGAGTCTTCGTCTGAGTCCTCTGAGTATGACTCTGTTCGCCGACTCCGCCTGGCCGTTTGTCTGAGGGTGTTCGACCGAGGCGAAGTGGTGTTTGGTTCCGAGTTTGGTGACGAAGTCGCGGAAGTTTTTGTCTGTGAATTGTGTGCCGTTGTCGGTGACGATGGCGAGAGGGACCCCGAATCTGGCGAGGATGTTGCGTTTGTAGAATCGGAGTATGTTGTGGGCGGTGATTTTGGCCAGAGCTTCGGCCTCGATCCACTTGGTGAAGTAGTCAACGCCCACGATGAGGTACTTGTTCTGGTATGAACCTAGGGGGAAGGGCCCGAGGATGTCCAGCCCCCACCAGGCGAAAGGCCACGGAGATGAGAGGGACGTGAGGTCGGTCGGGGGGGCGAGGTGCATGTCCCCGTGTCGTTGACATTTATCACATTGTTTGACGTGTTCCTTCGCGTCGGACTGCATTGATGGCCAGTAGTAGCCTGCGCGTAGGGCCTTCCGTGCTAGGGATCTTCCGCCGAGGTGCTGCGCGTTGATGCCTTCGTGGATTTCTTCTAGAACGGTTGTACTCTGGGACTTATCTATGCATTTGAGGAGTGGGATTGCGAAGCCTCGACGGTACAGTCGTCCTTCGAGGAGGACGTACGAGCAGGCGTGTCGTTTCGTTGCGCTGGCCTCTCCAGAGTTGGCCAGAAGGTGGCCGGTGCTGAGATAGGTGTGGAGCGGGGTCATCCAGCAGTCAGTGTCTCCGACGGCGTTGATGTCGAGGGGCGTGGTGGTCGCGCTGGTACTTGGTTGCGACAAGATTTCTTGAATGATCGACTTGTGGCCGCCTCGCTTTTTGGTGCTTGCCAGTTTGGAGAGGATGTCGGCGCGGGTGTTCTGCTCGCGAGGGACGTGCTGAATCTCTGCTGAGTCGAAACCTCTCAATTTTTCGGTGATGAGTGCGAGGTATCCGGCGAGGGTGTCATTTTTTGCTTGATATTCGCCTCGGACTTGTGAAGCGACTAACTGGGAATCCGTGTAGATTCGGATGTCCCTGGCTCCCAGGTCGGATGCCAGGCGAAGGCCGGCGAGAAACGCTTCGTACTCGGCCTGGTTGTTAGTCGTCGGAAAGGCCAGGGTGAGGGAGACTTCGATAACCGTACCCTCGTCGTTGTCGAGGACGATGCCGGCGCCGCTTCCCGTGGAGTTGGAGGAGCCATCCACAAAGATGGTCCAGAGGTGGTTCCCGGCGGTAGGGTCGGGTGGTGTGGTCATCTCGGCGACGAAATCGGCCAAGGCTTGAGCCTTGATGGCGTGCCGGCTCTCGTAGGTGATGTCGAACTCGGAGAGTTCTAGCGACCATTTCAGCATGCGTCCGGCCATGTCGGGGCGGCCGAGTAGCTGGCGGATGGGCTGATCGGTGCGGAGCACGATGGCGTGTGCGAGAAAATAATGTCGGAGTCGGCGTGCCGCTGTTACGAGGGCCAGGGCGACTTTCACGATCAGCTGGTATCGGACTTCCGGGCCGTGGAGAGCTTTGCTAGTAAAGTAGATGGGCTTTTGGCCCTCCCCGGTTTCGCTTACGAGGACGGCGCTAACGGCTTCGTTGGACACGACCAGATATAAGTATAGGGTTTCTCCCATCGCGGGGCGCGTCAGCACTGGTGGTTCAGATAAGACGCGTTTGAGGTGGCAAAGGGCTTTCTCACATTCGTCCGTCCATTCGAATTTGGTCTCCTTCCTAAGCAGTTTGAAAAATGGGAGGGCGTGTTGGGCCGACTTTGCAATGAATCGTGAGAGGGAGGCAAGCACGCCGTTGAGGGACTGGATGGCCTTCTTCGTGGTCGGCGTGGTGATATTGGAGAAGGCGTGGCATTTGTCTGGATTGGCTTTGATCCTCCGTTCGGTCAAGTAGTAGCCGAGGAATTTACCGGCGCAGACGCCGAAGGTGCACTTCTCCGGGTTAAAACGCATGCGGCATGACCTCGCGGTCTTGAAGACCTTTTGGAGATGTGCCGCGTGGTCGTCCTCCGCGCCGGATTTGACGATCATGTCGTCCATGTATACTTCGAGCATGTCTCCGATTTCGTCGCGGACGACACGGTTCATCATCCGTTGGTATGTGGCCCCGGCGTTTTTGAGGCCGAAGGGCATCACGTTGTAATAGTAATTGCCCGACGCCGTCATGAAGGCCGTGGCTTGTCTATCGTGTTCGGCCATCGGGATCTAGTTGTATCCCAAGTACGCGTCCATGAAGAACAAGAGCTTGAAGCCCGCGGAGTTGTCGACGAGCTTGTCGATATTGGGGAGGGGGTAGGCGTCCTTAGGACATGCCCGGTTGAGATCAGTGTAGTCAACACACATGCGCCATTTTCCATTATTCTTTTTAACGAGTACAACATTGGACAGCCAGGTTGAATACCGGGCTTCTGAAATAAAATTTGCCTCTAAGAGGTCTTTTACAGCTTGTTCGGCCGCTGCCGATTTTTCGGGGGACTGGCGACGCCGGCGTTGTACAACGGCCTTTGCGGTCGGGTTGATGGACAGCTGGTGGCAGGCGACCTCGGGGTCGAGTCCCGGCATTTCCGCGGCGCTCCAGGCGAAGAGGTCGGCATTCTCGCGGAGGCAGGCTTGGAGCTGACGTTTCGCGAGGTCTGGGAGCCCTGCGCCTATCCTCACGGTTCTGCTCGTGTCTTCCCCGAGGGGAATGAGTTCGAATTCTCCGTCCGGGATGGGGCGCACTGGGTGTGAGGGCTGCCCGTTGACTTCGTTGGTCTTTGTTTCGTGGTCGAGCTCGTCGGTGAAACGACTGTCGAGCTCAACGGATCCGACCAGCTCCATTGGTTTGCCCTTTGGCGTAGCGCTTGACGTTTTCTTTTTGGTCGCTGGAGCGATGGAGTCTAGGCCTTTCAGCGCGGCTTCGAAACATCTTCGGACGGCCTCGATGTCTCCGTTGAGGGTTACCACGGCTCCCCTTCTCGTGTAGTATTTCATCTTCAGGTGGACGGTGGAGGGTACCGCGGTGAGTTCTGCTATCGTCGTCCTGCCCAGGATGCAGTTATAGAGGGATGGGCATTCGATGACTAAGAAGCGGACGCTGATGTCCCTGGCTGTTTCTTCTTCTCCGAAGGTGACTTTCAATTCCACGTATCCCCAAGGTCTCGTCGTCGTCCCGTTGAACCCCAGCAGGTCGGAGCCTACGTAGGGAGAAAGGTTGGATTCGTCGAGCTGGAGAGTAGTGAACAAATGTGAGTACATGATATCAACCGAGCTCCCGCCGTCGACGAGGAGGCGCCTGACGTCGAAGTTTGCCATTCGGGCACGTATGAGCAAGGGTATGTTGGAATTGGGAGATCCCCCGGGGAGTTCCTCGAGGTAAAATGTGATTGGGTTAGAGCGTCCTCGGAATTTGTCGAGCGTGCTCATTTTGCCGGAGTTGTTCGCGATGAGTTCGTCGAATTTCCTTTTCACAGATCCTATGGATAGACTCCTTGTGGCTCCATCAGAGATGACCATGGCTTTGGGGAAGTATTCCCATCGGCTGGTTGGTCGGATTGGCTCGTCGACTAGGTTGGGTCCTTCTGGGATACAGAATTCTCTGCCCGCGAACCAATCCTCGGGGCGGCTGACGCACAACGCAACCTGGAGCCTGCTGCTGTCCTCTGGAGAGGGAAGTTCCTCGATTTTCTTGGCTTCTGGAGCCTCTGGCCTAGGTGGTTCGCCTCCTCGGGTGTATCGCTTCAGGTGTCCGTCTTTGATTAGAATTTTGATCGCATCTTTGAGATGGATGCAGTCTTCTGTCACGTGCCCGTGGGTCCTGTGGAATCGGCAGTATTTTGACTTGTCCACGTTGGGTTTGGGCGGCGTTGGTCGCGGAAAACGGACACCTCCCTGTACGAACTCGGTTTTAGCGCATTCGGCCAGTATGCGTTTGCGCGAAGCGACCAAGGCCGTGTACTCTGTGAATCTTCCTGTCGGGCCGCGTGGTTCGCGTGGTTCGCGGGGGCGGTTCTCCCGACGGAGGTCTCCTCCTCGTCGATGGCTCGAAGCTCCGTCGTCTCGGTGCCCGCGGGGGGCCTCCCTGTCTCGAGTGTCACGAGCGGAGTTGGCCGTCTGTGTTTCCTCGAATCGGATGTAATGCGCGGCCCTGTCGAGGAAATCTTGGAGGGATGTTGGCCGGTGTATGCCTACGGCCTCGTAGAATTTGGAGTCGTGGCGCAGGCCTTGTTCCATTAAGTAGCGTTTCATTTCGTCGGACGTTGTCACCTGCACTGCTTCCCGAGTGAACCTTTCGATGTACTTTCGGAGAGGTTCGTCGGGGCCTTGGATGATTGCCCCGAGGACTGCTTCCGTCTTTGGGTGACGTCGGGACGCTGTAAAGTGTTTGGAGAACAGGTCCTTCAAGACCCTCCACGACGTAACCGATTCGGGCTCCAGACTTTTGTACCAGGTCATAGCGCCTTTCCTCAGAGTCTTTGGGAAGAGTCTGCACTTGATGGCTCCCCGGACGTTTCGGTAGTCGAGCATAGCCTCGATGTCTTCCAGGTGATCGTCCGGGTCGGAGGTGCCGTCGTATGTCGACAGCGTCGGTGGTTTCTCCAACCCCTGGGGTATGGGGGCAGCCATGATCTCCCGTGACAGCGGGGTGCGGTAATCATCCTCGTCGCTGTGCGCCGGGGATCTTTGGGGAGATGAGTCGTTCAAGGTATGCCCCTGGTTTCGGATTCTCGATCTCCTGCCTGAGTTCTCGCCTCGGGGGTCCTCGGTTGGGATCGCCGCGGCGCTTTGGTTCCTCCCGCGAACGTGTCTTGCTGGGGATCTGGTGCGTTCTCGTGTCACCTGCGGGCAGTGTCTCTCTAGCCGCGGCCGGCGGTTTCTGGGTCGAGGCGAGGGACTCCTCGAACCTCCATTCTGGTCTTCCCGCGGGGGGTACCTCGGAGGGCCGACGCATTCTAATGCTCCAATCCTCGCATTTTGTTGGAACAGCAGCTGGTTCGTCTGGTTGATGGTCGTAAAGAGAGCGGCCACCGTTGGGTCCGCTCCCGCCGGGATGGGAACAAGGTGGAATGTTGGCGGGCTCGGGGGCCGGTGATCGGCTTGAAGGGGCCGTTCCGCGGATGATGGTGAAGCAGTTTGCCCGTCCCTTTCGTCGGTTTCTGCCGGACGCGCCGTTCCTGCCTGCTTGTTCCCGTTGGTGGCGACGTTGAGCACGAGGTCGTGCGGAGTGTCGTCGCGGTGTGGACTAGCCATGATCGTGGAGGTTTGGCGAAACTTTTGGTTTTCCTGCTCGGAGTAACGGGGAAGTTTCAGTTCCCACAGAAGGCGCCACTGATCTGACCTGATCAGAAGGGGATCACGGGCTGGTCACACGCTGCTGGACTGCTACCTGTTCACCGGTGATGGAGAGGAGAGAGGGGGGTGTACCTGCAAAATACTCTGATGCCAAAGTAAGAAGTCGGGCAGAGTGAGAGCAAAGTACAGAAATGGCAAGATGTGAATTACCTGACCCTCTTGAGGAAGAGGGTATTTATAGAGAGACCCCAACGTTGGGCCAACGGTCATTTGAGATGGGCTGGATGACCAGGCCCAACCCTAATGACTGCTAGGGCTTACGTGGCGTAGTGAAGACCAGGACGTGGTCTTCGCCCTAGTCCAACTGCTCCTAGATCTCCGGAAAGTGGGTTTGACCTGCTCTTTCGGAGGCGGACAGTTGGTTGATGACGTGTCCCCGCGGAGGGGAGCACGTGGAGAACGTGCGCCGGGCACGTTGTTCTCCCCGCGGAGGGGAGCTCGGGAGGTTCCCCGGGGCGCGTTGTTCTCCCCGCGGAGGGGAGGAACTCAGGCCGCGCTTTGGTGGGTCGGGTTTGGTTCTGCTCGGCTGGTAAGATGGATGACGAGCTGCTGTTGGATGCGTTGCTCGTGTCCCGACGGCATTCTCTGCTCGTCTCGTGGGACGCACGTGCCCGGCGTATCCGATTCGCCTGTTGGACCGTACGTGGTATTGGGTCTGCCGAGGTCGGGCCCAGACCGGAACACATAGTGTTTTTCTTATTTCTATAATAATAGTAGCTGATATAACTGTGATATACAAAATTTGTATTTTTTGTCAAAAGTTTTTATCAGTGATGTTGCATCAAATGCTTGACCAACTCCAGCGTTGGATTCTCATATTTCGTCAGCTAATCCATTTTATTTTCATTAAATAATAGTGAAAAATATTTTAAGTTGACGCACGTTGCTTCATTATGCAACGATCAATGCCTTTTCAATTTATTAAAATATAATAAATATAAAAACTAGCCCTTTCAACGGCTACTTATTTATTTCTTTTATTTTTTTTAACTTATTTTTTATTATAAATATAATTTTGATTTTCAAAAATTTACCAACACAAATTTTTCTCACTTTTATTTTTTCTTTAATTTAAAATTTCTCTCTCACAATTTCATCATTTTATTCCTATACTTTTAATTTTTTTCAACAATTTTTTCTCATTAGCATTTTTATTACAAAATATTTAACTCAAAATTTCATCTTTTTACTTCAAATTACAATTGTTTAGGGCAAATAGATCCTAATCATTTTCATTATCAACAAGTTTATCGTAAACTTCAAGGAGATCTAGTCGAATATATTTGGGAACGTTTTGGACATGAAGATGATGAAATTTAAGTTTGATTAATTATGTTATGTTATTTATTTTTATTGTTTTTAATTATATGTCATGTATTTGATATTAATTTTAATTATCATTTCAAATTATAAGTTTAATTTATTTTTTTTATTTTATATCAAATTTAATTTAAAACACTAAAATTAACTAAGAGATTGAAATATTTTTTTAAGTTTAATCTAATTTTTTTTAAGTTTATATAGTAGAATGAAATATTTTTCCTTAAACCAACACTATATACTCGTTGGGATATATAGTATACTGAAATAATTTTCTGCAAAAAATTAAAATTATTATTTTAAGTGATATAAAATTTAATATGAATAAAATATTAATATATAAAGTAAAGTTGTGGGACTCAATATAAGTTTTTCAGAATTGCAATATTGAAGTGAAAAATTAGTTAACTTACTTACTTTAAGCTGACATGACTTAATAGATCGCACAAAAAAATCCAATTCACAATTGGAGATGCTTGAAGTATATGTAGATTTCAAATGCATTAAATGCTGCATCAAATTTTTTATATGCATTAAATGCTATTTCAACTTGTTAATATGACTATTATTATTTTATATAGTACTATCCCCTAACATGTTCCATATCCTGCATCCTGATTGACTTGATACTGCTTTTGAATAGATGGAAATAGTCCAATTCATAGCTTAGCTAAAGTCATAAACATAGCTATATTTTCTTCAGAATAATTTTATTAATATGTTTTCTTTATACTGTCATTTTCTATTCTAATTTAATAATAAATAAATATATGTGCAGAACAGAAAATTAATATTTATTTACAAATTTAAATATTTAAATAATTATATTTTATTATATTTTTCAAACATAAAGCAATATGTAAATTATTTTATTACTTTTTGTTTTAAAAAATGTCATTTTAAATCAGATAAATTTTTTTATCAATTGATTATTATAAAGGAGTACCAATTTTAAAGAGACATAAAAAAATTAATAATCAATTTATTTAATACAATTTTCATACATAATTGTTTTCCTTCCATAACAGTTATATAAGATAAATTGTGTTGTCTTTCCATAATCAATTATAAAACATTTCTTAAATAATATAATAATAATATAATAGTAACAACAAGAGACTTGCATAGTACATCACTTCATAGCAGCAACATTGTTGCAGACATTTTTTCTTCAATGTAGAACACATTTATTTTAAGATCTACATAATAATTACTACCCAAATTTATTAGTCTTAAATGTTAGATTTATCTAATATTTTATGGGTTACAATTAATTGTGATTTAATTTGTAAAAAATGAGTTAATCGTGATTTTGATGAGGTTGCATATATAAGCCCTTTAATTAATTAAGTGATCAATTTTTAACTAATGGCTGAGTATCTGAAACCTGATTGGTGTGGGTAAAAGTGTGGGCTTTAACCTTGGGCCCATAATGGGTAGGGACTAAGGTTATATATATTATATGGCTAGGTCTCCTCTGTAATCACAAAAAGCATCAGAAACATAACTGACGGCTCCATAACTTGCCCCATTGAAAGTTGTGAACGGGAGTGTGAGATACAGAGGAAGATCCGGTCATTCATCCATTCGAAATTCTGAATCATGAGTAAGTATTGATGTTTTAATCTCATATAATATCCATGAATATTTCCGTTTACATTTGGTATCAGAGCCTAGATTATATGAGTTAGGACTCAATTATTTATTATTATTTTTGTGAATACGAATTGATGATATTTTTTTTTTATTGTCGTAATAAATTTTACCATTGTGGAACTGCTCCATAAATAATATAAAAATTGAAATTGATATTTTGTGATTACTAAATCTATGAAGTATATATGGAATCGAAAATCTTTTATGTATTTATTTTAATTGGAACTGTTGCATACTTCTTCAAAATTCATATGGTGAAAGTAATAGTGTTCTGATAGTACGTTATTTTTCAATTGTCCTTTATTTTGGATCAATTAAAACAATATATATGATTCTTTGGTTACTGAAATGCAAAATACGTGAATGCCGTCAATAGTGCCGGTAATTTTGTTTATCTGGTGTTTCTTTTGCAAATTAATAGAACAATTCCGGTATTTGTGCTTAATTTGTTTTCCCTTTCCAAGTTAATAGCCACTTCTAAGTTCATTTGTTCAATTTTTTCACGCCAATACAGTATCATATAAAATTATATATTACTAATTGAATTATATATAATTAACTAGATTAATTATTTTCAAGACAATATGTATTATATATTTCTAAATTTTTATTGTATTGTCTTGGACATTTTATTAAATAAATGTTAGTTTATATAAATTTGTAATATATTTGTTTTGTCAAGTATTTTGAAATATTATATAATATCTCTATAATATTGAGATTGATACTGTTGAAGACAAAATTTATTAGGAATGTTATATGGTTTAAATTCATGATTGGTTCATGATTTATTTTGGCAAGAATTTTTTTTTAATTCCTATGCAAGAAACTCTATAAATTATTGTGTGTGATTACCACCAAAGTGAGATCGCTCGTTTTAATATATAAAAGTATCTTTATAGTTTGAGGAATGGTTTTAAGTCATTACTGTGATTGTCTTCCCAAAGGTGGATAATTGTATGTAAAGATTGTGGTTGATTAAGGATATAACTATTGGAGATGCTTTGGTCTAAGGGATTTATTTACCCAAAGAAAATAAATTTCTAAACTCAATGTATGCTCATTGAGTAGCTTATTCTTGAAATTTGTAGATGAAGTTGTTGGAGGTGTTTTGGTTTAGAGAATTTATATACCCAAAGGAGATAGATTTTCGAACCCAATGTATGCTCATTGAGCGACTCATCTGAGGTTTTGACCTTGGTTCTAACCTGGGTTTTATGCATTCCACCCAAAGGGGATTGTGTGATAATGTTGGCCTCTTAGTGATAGCTTATGTTCATTAAAGCTATATCTTGCCTTTATTATTTGTTCTAATGCATTCCTATTTTGTCTAAATAATGACCTTCTCTATGAACAATTGTTCTGCTTCTATTGAGATCCTGAATGGGTCTAATTTTAAAAAAATGGAAGAAAGACTTAGAGTTTTCGTTAGGGATTGCTGACCTTGACATGACATTGCGTGAAACCAAACTTGTGATCAATGATCAGAGTACACCCAAAGAGAAAGAAAAATTAGCTAAGTGGGAGAGGAGTGGTCGACTTAGCTTGTGTGCTATGAAAAGAACATGGGCATTGTGAGTTCTTTTGATGTACTTGGTTAGTGGGAGTTTGTTCTTTATGTCATTTTCTTTTATCATGTTATATTTTATTTTAGACACTTTAAATGTTGGATTGTCGAGTACTTTCTATTTTAAGCAATTGATATTACAATGATTATTATTATTATTATTATCATCATTTGTCATTGTTTATTTACATTTAAATTGCTAAATTTGGGATTCAGTGTCATCGAAACCATTGTGCCTATGGTCGACACTAGTTTGGAGTTCAAGGCATGGTTATTATTTTGAGCTCGGTGTCTTCGGGACCACTATACCGGTGGTTGATGCCATATTGGAGCTGAAATATGATTTTAAGCTCGGCGTTGTTAGGACCACTGTGCCGGTGGTCTACGTCATGTTGGAGCTGAGGCATTATGGTTTGTAAAACCATACAATTTCTTTGTGTTTAATGCATTTGAGAGAAATTGTTAAGGACTGACGAAGAAAATAACAAATGGTTGTTGGATCACATTAGCATGTTATTTTCTTGCCACACTCCACACTGATGACTAGTTGACGGAGTATGTAGTATTTGTAACCACGAAAGGTTTTATGTCAATGAAGGACATAATAATCGTCGTGATTCAATACTGGTTAACTTTTGTTGGATGGAGTCATATTCAGATACTGCACCTGGAATCATGGATTTCCTTAAAATGCGGCCGCATTTTAAGGAATTAATCATTAACCCGAGAGTCGTTTTCAAAATGTATTTTAAAATAAAAATCATACAATTGATTTTGTCCAAGTGGGAGAATGTTAGATTTATCTAATATTTTATGGGTTACAATCAATTGTGGTTTAATTTGTAAAAAACGGGTTAATCTTGATTCTGACGGGGGTGCATATACAAGCCCTTTAATTAATTAAGTGATCAATTTTTAACTAATGGCTGAGTATCTGAAACCTGATTGGTGTGGATAAAAGTGTGGGCTTTAACCTTGGGCCCATAATGGGTAGGGACTAAGGTTATATATATTATATGGCTAGGTCCCCTCTGTAATCACAAAAAGCATCAGAAACATAACTGACGGCTCCATAACTTGCCCAATTGAAAATTTTGAACGAGAGTGTGAGATACAGAGGAAGATCCGGTCATTCATCCATTCGAAATTCTGAATCATGAGTAAGTATTGATGTTTTAATCTCATATAATATCCATGAATATTTCCGCTTACATTAAAATCTTCACCATCAAAATCGTTAAATAATAATAAATAATAAAAAAATTGAATGGCAATGAAATGATCAAAATAATTGACATTTATTGAGATAATATTATTATGCAAATTGTTTCAGTGTATTAATATTTTCTTATGTTTATTAGAAAAATAAATTTACGATTAAAAGTGAAAATGAAAATTGATTGAATATATTACGATAATTTTTAAAAAATATTTAAAATAAGTAAAATGATAGATATGTCTTTTCTAGGTTGAATATAAATATCTAATATTTTGATATAATAATATATATAGAAGTAAAATGAAAACAGTCATACTTTAATAGTTTTCAAAATAATAATAATAATAATAATATGAATCTAAAATAGATATTAAAATATTATTAGCATTATATTATAAAGTGGTAATATAAATCATTTGAAGTCACTATACTATAATATTTCTGATTTAAAATGATTATGAACAAATAGATGAAGATAGATACATTTACATATACTCAATAAAATGCATCTTATAAGGAACAACAATTAAATCCAACATGAATCAATGTTGTCAGAGTTTCAGATTTCAAGTTCAAATTTTTTCATGCTACAACTCCATAAAGCTGCTATATGAGTTATTAGACAATATTGTACTATACCTACACTTCTATCATATATTTCTATCACTTTTATCTATTGTCAATATTATTTATTACCTACTATTACCTATTAGGATGCCTTAGTTCTATTTAGTATTTACATTTAAACTTGTCTAATCTTTATCCAATTGAATCATTACTCTGTATATTTATAATTAATATATAATTCATACAATCTAATATTTATAATTTTATTATATCTAGTATTTCTATTAAAAATATTTTTATGTAAGTAAAAAAAACACTATATATTTGAGATTATTTTCTATATAATAATTTTATGGATTGATATATTATATTAATTAAAAAATTGTTTTATATATTAATGAAAAAATATGTATTAATTGTAATTTAAATTTGAAAAGTATTTATAAATTTTTTAAATATTAATGATAAATATATGATAATAAATTGTTACTATAAATAATTAAGTATGTTTAAAAATAATGATGGAAAGACGTTACGGGCTTTTCTGCCATGTTCACAGAACCTTACAATGCTATAAAAGTTTATATTTATAATAATATTAGCTTTAAGTGAAAAAAATTAACAAAATAATAGATAAATGATGCGCCATTAAGTTAAAAATATTATATTGTCTAAGAATGTTGTAACATCAAATGATACAAAATAATAGACAAATAAAATGACAATCATTTTTTAAAACTATGATCAAAATAACCAAAACTTATATATTTTTTTGTCTAAGGTTATTCATTTTAGTTTTTTTGTGAAAAATAAATACTAAAATTGGTAAAATTCAATATTTGGAGCATCTATCAACTTTATCTCAATTTTTTTTTTGAAAAAAACCAAAATGCATAGATAAAATTAAAGGACAAGTATCGCTATCAATATACACCAATGAATAGATAATCGCTGCAATGGAACACATGGTACACCAATGATACTCCAACACCAGACAATAACAAATTAATCAAAACTAATAGATTAAACATTTGGTACATAAAACATCAATTCCTTAATCAACATACCAAAATTTTGCATCTGTGAAAATGTTTAATATTTCCTGTGTTCAATGAAAAATGTCAGTTAAAAAATTAATTAAATAAATAACTTTTGTTAAAAAAAATTAATAGTAATTAAATAAATTATTTTTTAAAAGGTAAGAAAATTTACTATTATTGATAATTTTAAATTAAAACTTATAAGTAGTAAATAACAAGAAAAGAAATACTAGAAGGTACTTAAAATAATTTAATATATATTTCATACCACCTTTAAGTATCATTTAAAATTTTTATACTTGGTAGCTACATTTTTTTTTTGTTTAAAAGGTTTATCAAGACAAAATTATAAGGGATAAATGTGTATTTAATTTTTTTTTTTAAAATTAGATGAGTTACAAACGGACTCAAAGAATCCGAAAATTCAACTCGCATGATTAAAAGTTTAAACGATCAAATCCACATAGATCAAAACTGAAATAGATTCAAAAAAATGGTCCAAAACATATGCAGATCAAAGATTGAACGATGAAGACTCTATGGTGGGAATAAGACCCTGGAGTCTAATAGTTTTAACTTTTCTTTTCTTCAAAAGGTTCTGGAATCTTTTGAGGACATATATGAGGAATATGTTTGATGAGTTTCAATGACTTGCATATCTGGCTCATAGATTTTTCTCTTTTTTGTGACTCTTATTCCCAAGATTAAGAACCACGCTTCTTTGAATGATTTTTGACCAATCTCCTTGATTTGACCCCTTTATAAGTTGGTAGCTAAAATTTTGGCTCAAAGGTTGGGCGCGGTGTTGGATAAGTTGATTAGTCCTAGTCAATCTTCCTTCCTTAAAGGGAGAATGTTGGTCGATGGTGTTGTAGTTATTAATGAGGTGATTGACTTGGCTAAGAGACCCAAGAAAGAGTGTCTCATTTTCAAAGTTGATTTTTGAAAAAATATGATTCATTTAGAGATTTTTGGATTATACGCTTATCAAATTCTACTTTAATGACAAATGGAGATCTTGGATAAATGCATATGCCTTCTCTAGTAATCTGTTTGTGTTGATTAATGGCTCCTCAACAACTGAAATCAAGATTCAAAGAGGGTTGAAGTAGGGAGACTTTCAGCCCTTTTCCTATCCTTTCTTGTGGCTGAAACCATATGTAGGTTAATCCAGCGAGCTTATGAGTTTAGTCTCTTTTTTATTTTAAAGTTGTCCCTCAAATTTAAAGGTTTCTCATCTTCAGTACACTATTGATACCTTAATCTTGGTTGAGCCGTCAATTGAGATTTTATAGACTATCAAATCTATATTGAGAGGATTTGAGCTTGCCTTAGGCCTAGGGGTTAATTTTCGTAAGAGTAACTTGATTGAGATTAATGTTGACTCTTCTTTTTTCCAGCTTATCGAGAGTTTTCTGCAGTATAAGATTGAGTTTCTTCTGTTTTAGTACCTAGGGTTGCTAGTTAGAGCCAACCCTAGGTTGTAATCCACTTGGGAAACTTTTTAAAATCTAGTTTAGAAGAGACTTAATTCTTAGTTTCATAGGTACAATAACTTAGGGGTAGAGTTCTCCTCTTTAACTTGATTTTTAATGTTATATCGATTTTCTTTCTCTCTTTTCTTAAGATGCTTGTGAAAGTGTGACAGAAATTGGTTAGGATTCAAAGAAGGTTCCTACGGAGAGTGGTGAAAGGGATTTCTAAAATTTCTTAAATTAAGTGGTCTGAAGTTTGTAAGCCCAAGAAGTATGAAATCCTTGGTGTTAAGGATCTCTAGATGGTTAATCTAACTCTTCTAGCCATGTAGAGATGGAGACTTTAGATGGGTTCCTCTGGTATTTGGTTTGATATCCTTTATTCCATTTACAGTGCTTCTATTGTCTCATTCTATTGTGGGGGTGAGTCCTTGGGACGTCACACCTTTTCCACTTTCTAGAAAGGAGTGTCTCTACTTGGTTCCAATAAAAATGATCTTTCAAATTGATTTGAGTTGGGCTTGACGAATAAGGTTGGGTCTGGTCTTTCGACTTCCTTCTAGGGAGACCCTTGGATAGGTAGCATTCCTCTTAAGATTATATTTCAGAGACTTTTTTCAATTTACCAAATTCAAGATGGAACTGTTGGTGGAGTATAGATATGCGATCAAGGGAGATTAGTTGAGACCTTAGATGGAGATGTTCTTTAGTCATTAAGAACATATGGTTGTTGAATTTTTCTCATCTATCAAAGAGTTCCAATTTAATGTGGAGGTTGACATATGGGTTTAAAGGCATGCTAGAGTTGACTTTTTATTCACGCGTCTGCTTATTAAATCCAATATGGTTGTGGTCCTATTTCTTAATACGACTTATGAGAGTTAAGGCTCTTCAAAGGTGGTATATTTTTCTTTGCAACTTATGTGACATAGGTTTTCGTCAAAGGAAAACATATTCACGCAGAAGGTAATTATTGATTAAGAGAGGATCTCATGGACCTTGTGGGGGGATCGGGTTGAGTCGGTCTCCCATTCGTTCATGACTTGATGTGTAGTTTCTTGTGTCTAGTATTGAATTTTAGGTGGTTATGAGCGAATTTGGTCATACCTAGGGATCTTAGACTCGCTTTGGAGTTTTTTCTTTCATTAGGTCCTAATTCTATAATTAGGGGCATATTTATTATGATTTGGCATTTTATTATGATAAGCTTTTTACCGGTTCGTCAACAAATGTGAAAGAGGTGGATGATAAAGGTATTGGTTTCGTAACAAATCTCCTTTGAGCTATCCATCATTCTTCAATTGACTTCAAAATCCTATCATGAGTCTGAATCAATAGTATATCAAGATTCCGGGCCTGACCCCTAGTACTAAATGGTTAGTTGATGTTACTTTAAGTTTTTGACCTACTGTTGGTGGTTTCTGTGTCTGGACTCTAATTTGATTCTTGTTTGGTGGCGTCTCGTTGTGCGGGGTTGCGGGGCTTTATCTTCTCGTTATTGTTATTTTTGTGTTGTTGGTGGTTATGTTCAGTTGTTCCATTCTTGTTGTTTTGTTTTTGTTTCGTTTGTTCTTCTATTGCTTGTCGATTTGCTTGCGTGATACTCCTTATGCTCGTTAACTCTTTTTTACTCTACTTGAGTTTTTGCTCATCTTTAATTATATATATTTTGAGCATTAAGAGCATTCTAACGTGCCTTCAATCATTTTTTTAAAAAGAAATTTGCTATTATAATTTTTTTTTAAATCATTAAATACACGAAAAGCTAAAGTTGCTAACCAAAAATAAAATAAATTTTTAATAATAAGAATTTTGATTTCATGTAGTAAGTTCCCGCATTTATGCAGCTACTATACTAATTTTATTGTTACGATTCAATTCAAAAAGCATGTTATCTTACAAACCAATGAATTCTAGGGAAGGCGTTATTGGAATGAACCTCTCAGCATTATATAAAAAAATACTAATTTATAAATTCACAATTTTATTATTTTCTCAAATATAATTATCAGTTTATTTTCTTTCATGATCAAAACGAGCTTATAGAGAAAATTAGAATCACTCGATAAGGGGTAAAACTATGACTTGCATTTCTTTTCCATGCCAGCCCTATTTCTCAAGAAAAAATAGCTTATTGAAGAAGCAAAAGTTGCATGATCTTCATAAATATTGTCGTTGTGCAAAGATAACATCTGGTTCAAGAAATTTTGAGAATAGGATTACTACATCTTTTAGCTACAAAACTAGTGTTAAAGCTCCACTTAATGAGTTTCCCTGTGTAAGTACTTAAGTTGGATATAAGCACTAATAGTTTTTATGTGTCTTACATGCTTATTTGAAAAAGTGTTTAGTCTTAAGTTAATTGATTTTTTATTTCAGGCTTCTTTTGATCAATATATAGAAGACAAGGAAAGAGTAATCCAAGCTATAATTCCAGAGAAATCAACAACTAAGAAATTAAATGAGGTAATATTTAACCTTTTTCATTTGAGTTATTTATTTATTTATTTATTTTATTTTTTCATTCCACCTTCTTATATATTTAAATTTTTCGATAATATATTTTGACATAAAATACATTATCCAAAGGATGATTTTGATCAAAGTTCCACATTTTAGGAAATTGATTGAAAAACTTTTTTTGATTTCACTTTTAATCGTAAATTAACTGTTTTCATTCCGACCAACTCAACACATATTATGATTTATGGAAAATTAGAAAATGTTAAAATAAGATCTTTTGACATATATTTTATTTTATTTTACTAAAAGCAATATGATTGATAAATATTGATTTCTAGATGATTTATGTCAAAATGTTTTTTTTTTTTCATTATGTTATATAGGATGAGTGGAGAATTAGGTTGAATCCAATGCAAGTTTTTCTTGTAACATGTCAACCAATAATACACCTCAAAGCTAGATGGATATCTCAAGTCCAGGATTATCCACCTCAAGTTCCTGGACATGTCACTAAATTTCTAGAGATTCAAGTTGTAAGTACTTCTATCAAAGGGTTAAGACCAAAAAAAGAAAAAAAGAAAAAATGGTTCTTTTGTAAATTATAATTGAAAGTGAAAATATTTTTTTAACCAAGCCTACCCTAATACTCATTCCATAAGTTTGTCGCTAAATTATTAGGTATGTGATTAATCTTTTTTGATAGACAAAGTGTGAGCTTGAAGATCTAGATTATGATCACATAGCATTAGGTCTCAACATTAATGCCAAAGGAGCTTTATACCTAGAAAAGGAGGGAAGACATAACTTGGTCAAGAATCAATTACACATTACTTTAAGCTTTGTTGTTCCTCTATTGCTCAAATTGGTGTCAGAACATGTATTGCAAAACATTTTACATTCGGTAAGTACCATTTTTTTTCTCACACTTTTATTTTTGACTTAATTGTAATTTTAGTTTTTTATTTTTTTTATTTTTAGTTTCGATCTCCTATTTTAAACAGGTTCTTAGAAGTTATGTCGAAGAAATGTGTAATAAAGGAATAGGAGTGAGATTATTAGAAGATTATAACTCTTTTAAGATGAACAAGTTTGAAGAATCGGTATAATTATATGTAAATCCATTAGTAATCACTCACCATCTTCCAATAATTTTGTGTTTAGCTAACACATTGTTCTTGCTAAATGAGTTGACTCAATTGTATTTGATCGTGTAGAAAATTAAATGTGAAGTGATTTAATTAAATAAAGAGATAAATGATCGATGATATATATAGAATACTTTATATAAGTGTAAAACTCGATATATTTGTTGCATTTGGACTTTACTCAAAATTATTATAAATTATATCAAAGGTGACTTTATCAATTTCAAATACTTAAATTTTTTTTAATAATATAATTTATTTACAATATATTACAAGAGAAACCCACGTTATTTTAAGTGTTTTTTTCCACGTAATCTAGTGTTCAACTTAGTGTTCGCCATGTCAACAATTTGTTGAGTTGCTAGCTCTCATCTGCAAGTTATTTTTATAGGCAAATAAAAATATATTAATAGGGAGTATTAGGAGTACTCTAACTCCATAAACAAAACTCACAGCTAATAACTCCAACACCAAATAAAATCAGTTATAAATAATTAAGAGGGTATTTGAGCCATTCATAATAGGAGCACCTAGAATTGTATTTATGCCTAAGAGAAATCCATACAAAGAAGATAGTATAATTCTATCTACAATAACATTCAGATTACCCACCTCGTCGTAAAAAATAATATGATTCCAAAATGTCAAATACATTAACAAGACGCAAACCAAATTAAGCACGTAGTAGGCTTTGAGCAACTTCGCAACAAAGAAACCGCCCCATTCGAAAAGGTGCTTATGAGACTCTTGTTCCACCAAACAAGGAATTCCAACTCAATTTGCTACCTTCATCCAAACCATACAAATTCTCGAGCACTTAAAGAAAATATGAGAATTATCCTCGATGCTACGAAAACAAAATACGCATACCTTTTCGTGAGTGTTCAAGATAATCCCTCTACGAACTAGATTCGATCGCGTAGGTAGCCTATCCAACAACAACTGCCAAGAGAATATTTTCATCTTTAATGGAATTTTAGATTGCCAAAGTAAATCCAACGCCATCTTTCATTCAACGTCCAAAACATGCCCAACCGAACTGAGTTGGAAAGACTCATAACACGATTTTACCGAGAAAACACAATTAGAAGAAATTGGCCAAAGCAAACCATTATGACAGTGAATGACAGAATTTGTTCCTTGCAAGATCAGCATTGTACTCGCGCACGACATCCACACCCACCAAGCCATTCATGAAATTGATGTTTCACAAGAAATTGTTTCTATTCCAGTTTCCAAATGCCGCGACAGGACCTTGTTTATTGACTGTATCGGAAAAAAGAGCAGGGAATAAACCCTTCAAAGTGGAGCATCCATTCCATCTTGAATTCCAAAATGGTATATCGCTTCCATCGCCATGTTTACAAGTCACTGCTCTTGAGAAACTACCTTCCTCTATAGAGTCCGCCATGCACATCAAGTCTTACCACCAAATGGATTATTTACTTTTAGGAACAGAATCCTCATGGGACAAAATTCTTGAACAAACGTTTCTGTATCTAGCCACGAGCACACCACGCCACAATGCTTGATCATCCGAAACAAACCTCCACAACCACTTAGATAGTAATGAAATGTTGAAAGCGTCAATATCTTTAATCCCTAATCCACCCAATTCCTTTGGTTTACATACAATACTCCAACTAATTAGAGCCAGTCTGTTTTTATCCGTCGAACCCGACCAAAGGAATCGCCATTGTAAGGTTCTAATTTGATCCACAACCTTTCTTGGAGCTTTGAAGAATGAGAGGTTGTGAATAGGAAGGTTTGTTAACATTGATTTCAAAAGTCTAACTCTCCCGCCAATGGATAACATTCTGCCCTTCCAAGAAGACAAACAAGATTTCAGTCTGTCAATAACGGGTTTCTAAAATGCCGCATGTCTATGGTTGCCACCAATTGTAAGACCAAGGAAAAAGCAAGGAAACCTTCCCTACTTACAAGCTAAAAACCAAGTTGCAGCCAACATGAATGAATCCTCAACTTCAATATCAAGCAAACAGCTCTTAGAAGCATTAATCATAAAAGCTAAAATCAGTTCAAAAGCACGGAGGATAGCTTTCAAGACCCAAATATTTGGCCATGAGGCATCACATACAAGAAATCGGAAAATATCGCGTCAGACTACCATTCACAAGCACGGACATAAAACTAGTAAGCACACCACCCTTAATCCATTGCAACCATTTTTGCCCAAAGCCCATGGATATCAAAATCTTCTCAAGGAAGTACCACTCTACACAATCATATGCTTTCGCAAAATTCACTTTAAGCATAAGAAAACTTATGTTTCTCCTTTTAGCAAAGTCAACCAATTCATTTTTCAACAAAACCCCATCTAAAAGTTGTCTCCCGGGAATGAATCCTTAACAAGGCACTTCGATGTGCCTCAGAGCACAAAAACAACGACAAGATTGAAATCTTTGACGGAGTTTGTTGCAAGTGATCTACAATCTTATAGTCACTTTTCCTGATCAAGCACATAAACTCTTCCGCATCTTTTAATAAAGTTTCTTTCTCACCACTTTGAGAGTTCTCTTCAACTACAACTCTTCCTTTTCCCTTATCGGCCCTTTCAGCATTCGCTTCCGGAGATGGAAATACTCTTCCATTTCTGGTTATCCCACCGGTCCCTACCAGATTATCAACAGAATCCAATGGTGAACTCTTCAGCTCCTGCCTCTGACCATTGCAATATACCTCAGCCCCATAATTCCATGGGGTTGCCTTGGTGCTTTCGTAGGATATCGGCCCTGCTTTAGTGATTATAATGGTGGGCGGCCTCGACGGCGCAAAAATAGTGATTGTCTTGTAAGGAATGGATATTGTAGCCACTTTATCCTTATCAACTACCTTCTCACTTTCTTCTGAAACTCTGTCAAACTGCAGAATACCGTCATCCATCAACTTCTGAATATGACTCTTCAATTTATCACATCCCTCAGGATGACCCAAACAATCTGCACAGTCTCTATCACAGCCAGGAAATACTCCTCCGCTCGACAACTTATCCTTCACAAAACTCAATGGAGTTTTCAATTCTTCAACATCCGTCGCCAAATTCAAACCTTCCCCCTCAACAATGACGTTTACCCCAGCCGCTCCATGATTAGGCATGGGAGTTTGCACAACGTTGGGCGCGTCGTGTGAAAAATTGATAGCTTTATTGTCGATAAGGTCTTGCACCTTATGCTTGAAGGCTTTACAATTATCAATGTTGTGACCGGGAGCACCGGAATGAAAGTCACACCTGGCATTGGCATCGTACCCTGGAGGTGGTGTGTCAGTTAAAGGAGCCAAAGTCCTCTTCTAGATTAATTGTAATTGCATCAAATGTTGAAGTAACTGTGAGTAAGGCATCGGCGGTGCATCAAATTGTCTGTTCACTGCTCTTCCCCGATCTTGGAATCGTCGCGGAGCGTAATTTTGTTATTGTTGTTGTTGTGGTGGTGCAGCTGGTATTGTAATGCTTGCAACCTGAGGTTGTTGTTGACGATATTGCTGATTTCTGTTCTTATTTCTGCTTCGGGAACCTGATACTGCATTTGTTTCCCCCTCTCTCTTCCTATTGCCAAAAAAATTTGTACCTCCTCCAGCTGAGGGCCCTTCTCCAGCCTGTATCTTCCCAAGTTTGATTCCATTTTCAACCTGCTCTCCTGTAATGATCAAGTCTGAAAAACTGCCCGACATATTGCCTATCAATTTCTCATAATACACTCCCAATAGTGTGGCAACAAACATGTCAATCAACTCTCTCTCCACCATAGGAGGTTGAACTCTCGCTGCCAGCTCGCGCCATCTCTGGTCGTATTCCTTGAAACCTTCATTACTTCTCTGTGACAGGTTCTGCAACTGTACCTGTTTGGTGCCAGATCATTGTTGTACTGATAATGCCTGACAAAAGCTTCAGCCAAATCTCTCCAACTTCTGATGTTAATCGGCTCTAGTCCCATGTACCATGCCAGGGATGGACCAGAAAGACTATCCTGGAAGAAATACATGAGTAGTTTCTCATTGTCGGAGTATGCATACATCTTTCGATAATAAGAGCGGAGATGCAGCCTAGGACAAGTTGTTCCCTTATACTTACTGAAGTCCAAAAACTTAAACTTTGGAGGAATTCTCAGGTCTGGAATCAACCCCAGATTTGTCATATCCAAACCCAGCGAGTTTTGATTTTCAAGATTTTTCATCTTTTCCTTTATCATCTTAAACCTTCTGTCCGCCTCAGACTGCAGACCAGCACCAAGCTCTCTCATAGAGAAGACATTATCTTGGTCATCCTCGTCCCACTGAGGGCCAGCGTTTCCAAGCAAAGCACATGTTGGTGCAAGAATAGGGATTCCAGTATGATTACCTCCGCCTGGAGGAATAACAGTTGTTGGGATAGCAGTGTTAGCATGATGGGTAACATTGTCAGCAGTAGGAGGTATAGCAGCAGCTCCTCCACGCAGAACCCCACTCCCGTCAACCCTTGCAATCAGAGGTTGCACCAGTGTTCTTAGTTGCTCTTGGCCATTGGCGACCCCTTGCATCATATCCATAAACTAGGCCATACGGTCCCGGAATTCTTGAAGCTCGGCTTGAATCTGATCCATAATCTTGCGTTGATTTCCCCTGGTAGAGTAGCGATGAATCGCTTGGTTTTCAATCCTAAAACAAGCTGAATAAACCATAAAAAGGAGATAAGGTTAACGGAACCTGGAACACCTACGGTACAAAATGAGAAATGATGCAGTATGTAGACATGCAAGTATGCTTTAGGAAATTTTCCCCTTGATTCTAGTTTCCTGAGAACAACAAGACAATGAAGAACCACCAGATAAGGCCGTACAATCCTCTCATAAATAAAATGAGAACCAGAGTCAATACACAGTGTATCACCAAGGAAATACAATGGAATCAAACATGACCCCAGCCAAAAATCCTGGTGATGGTCGAAATACAACATAGCAACAAATACAAGGAAATAATACATTAGGTACGACAACGAGCCCGAAAATCCTCCAATAGCTCCTTCGTATCCGGATGATCTGGCCTAGCAATCAACCCCTGAATGAGCAATTCTCTCCTGCTAATAGTATCCTGCAAGCTCTGAGTGTAATCCTCTCAAGCGCCTTCTCCAAATGCTTCTTCCATCTTAGGCCTCTTCAGATCTGCTCTTAACTTGTACTCTTCCAACGTTGCAAGAGCTTCGTTCAGTTTTAGGTCACTCTCGCATCAGTGTGAGGATTCAACTATATCCTTCTCATCTCTCACCCGGAGCTAAGCTTTTAACCTGACAATTTGTTGCCGCAGTCCATCTTCCCGTTCCTTGTTGTTAGTCAGAATAGCGCTCCATTGTGCATTGAACTTGGATATCTCTAGCTGTGCTCTTTCTAAATCCTTCTTCTTATCTTTGAGGACGTCACTAGCACTCTTCAAGTCTAGGCCCACTCATTCTCGAGCGCGAATCTCTTCGGTTAGCTCCCTACCTAGCTTGTTTACCAGCTCTGTTTGCTTCTTGGAAGAATAAGTAGCTTGATTCTTTTCATTTATGAGTTGCATAATTCCCTTTTCCAACTCTTCGTTTGCCTTACGTAATTCCTCCTTCTCGGACCACAGTTGATTGTATCTCTGAACATCAACTGTTGCTGGCTCCTCAATCATCAAAGGATACAAAGGTTCTCGGGCTAGAAATGGCAACAACAACCTCCCAACTCTTTCCTGAATCCAAACCACATAAGGCTCATATGCTCGACTATTGCTCTTTCCCAAAGAAGGCTTCCCCTTGCGATGAACTTTAATCCATGCTTTCTCCACTCTAATCAAGGTCTCACTATCAATCAAGCTGGTGAAATACAGAGATTCCTATTTTTTATCTTTCTTCGGAGGTTCCCTTAGAGCATAACCAAATTGTCTCACTGCAAGAGCTGGATTATAGTTAATATCACCCTTTCTTCCAATCAAAGGGACATTAGGAAAACCACCACAGCTAAAGATTATCTATGTACCCAAAATGATCTCTATCAAACCATACAATGTCTTCGGAGGTTAACCTCATAAGCCTCTCTGACCAATTTGCAGTATCAGAGATGACAACAAAGGGACCAGACTTAGGAAGATGACTCATAAACCATCTATACAAAAGAGGTACACAGCAAGAGAAATTCTTTCCCCTCCTATTCTCATTCTTATAATACACAGAGTGATACACATCTCCTTAGAACGTGGGCACAAGATTCTTCGAGACAAAGATGTGGAAAGCATCCAAGTCCACAAAATCTGGAATGTTGGGGAACAGTATTATACCATATATGCATAAAGCTAATATAGCATTAAAAACGACCTAACAACCTTCCTTTGCAAAATGTTGAGCTCTATCAACCAAGAACGACAACGGGAAACCAGACATTCCATTCCTTTTAACCATCCTTCCTTCTAACTCAGAGGCATCTAGATGAAGAGCATTAGCAATCTTAGTCAAATTAGGCTCAGCTTCAGAGTGATAAAAAGACATCTGATCCAGAATAGGAATTCCTAGCAGCATAGAGAACTCCTCAAAAGTAGGCATCAACACATAACCAGAAAAAGTGAAACACCTCAACTGTGGGTCATAGAACTGAAGCAAGGTGTGGAGACCTCCCAATTCAAACACTAAAGCTTTACAGACACAACGCATAAGCTTCCCATACTCTTTCTTGAAATCTTCCATTACACTGTGATCAGCAGCAGAAATCAAACTGAGTAGATACCCTATATCTGGTGTAGGAAACTTGTACACAACTGTCTTCTTCAAGAAACTCTCCATGTCAGCAGGGGATTATGTACTAGAATCAAGAGGAAAATATGCACCTGCAATATAAATACATGTCAATGTTAATATGTAAATGAAAATACAAGTGCAACAGGGGATCAAGATTGTTGTGCCATTGACTGAGATGAACCGGCGCTTCGCTCTGGCGAGAAAATATCGGAATACCCAAATATTAGAGATCAAAGGTTTGCACTGGCGAGAATACCAGGTAGGTTGAAGGTCAAGGTTTCCTGCAAAACCCTCCCCACTCACAGGTATGAACCTATCTCTGGTAAGGTCTGGCAACCAATGCGGTCATCAGCGTCACAGTCTTTCGAGAAACGATAATACGCTCACCATTTCTGGTTTGGCATCATAGTCTAACGAAGTGGCCTCACTTAGCTGACTTCCAAATGATCGGTCCCTAGAGTCGACAATCCTCAGATCCAACATCCTCTTAACTGTCCAAAACAGACTGGAAAGGTACTCATCAAAGAGAATCTATTCTGAGCGCGAATTTCATGGGAACTAGTGCATGCCAAACATACAGGTTCACCACTACTTTCCACTTCTAATTCTAGGGTTATACTCAAGCCTGGGTTTTGGCTTATCACACAATGGAACATTCCCACCCCAACAGCACAACAATAATGATATATAACAATGCTGAAAATAAAATGCAAATGCAGTAAAGTACAAATGCAACACATATACACATATATACACACCCAAAGATAAAACAAACAAGCGTTAGGATTGACTCGCATAGGGGATGGGAAAGTCCCTAGCAGAGTCGCCAGCTGTCGCATCGCTGCAAAGAGGGGCCGACAAAGATAGAAGAGTCGCCATCATTCGTTATTTATCCCAAAAGGGAAAGGAAACAATCAGAGAAAACCTACGAAAAAGGGAGAAGACAGGTCATCGCAACCAAATCTTGGGTTCGAGAGTCAGTTACGCAAGGGGAAGGCATGAGCACCCCTCACGTCCGTTGTACTCAACGGGATCCACGCTTGTTGTCTATCTAAAAGGGTGTTAATCTATAAGGCTGGCTCACAGGGACAAAAGGAAAGAAAAGAGACTCGATAGAGAAACGCCGCTATATGCCTACGTACTCCCTCGTGCAATGGGAAATTCAGAGTCAACGTAGTTCGGAAAACTATGGGTGAAAGTGGGGAAGGTTGCTCGCCAAGACATCGTCGTCTTGTGCCTACGTATCCTTGTCTAGTATGAGAAATCAGAGCAAACGTAGTTCAGGCTAACACGACCACATGTTAGTTCAAGTGTTTTAGATGAGTAGGGTTAGTCCTTCGTTCTAGCAGTTAGGTGTATTGATGCTCGACCATTGGAGACTTAGGCGTTACCTGTTTGCGATAGAACCAAAAGTCAACACACTTTTTCTGAAAATAATTTTCAATTAATCCCGAAGGATAAAAAGATTTGATGTTTATTTTTGAGTCTTTATGAAGAAGAAGAAGTGAGTTGAGTTAGGTTTGTAACTCATGTTGCACTAAAGACTATGACTTGAGAGCCAATACGTCGCATATCGCCCAAAGGGCATACGCTAAACACTCTAGACAGTTGAGAGGAAGCCCCCCAACCATCATTCCCCAAGTGCTTAAGGCTCGTAGCGTACAACACTTATTATCCTTTATTAGATGTTTTGAAGAAGTTTTGAGATGAGAAGAGAAGACACAAACTCTAAGGGGAAACTAATCAACTCTAATGTTATCATGCAATGTGCTCATATGATTGAGATTAAGAGGGGAAAAGACTATCCTAATGTTATCATGTTTGGATTGAACACTTAATACCTCTCCTACTCCCACCTTAAACAAATGGGACTAGGAATCCTGAGGGATCATGGCAAAGAAAACCAAGTAAACACAAGATAAAATCAATCACATATGAAAAGGAAGGAAGGGATGCAAACATGAAATGCAACACAATAAAAAGAGGGAGGAAAAAAGTGTGGGGCAGCAGCCACCACAAGCACATATCAGCCTCTTGAAAACAAACAAAGAGAAGCAAAACAAAAGAGGAATGCAAGTAAAAGAACTTAAACAAGCCCAAGCAAAAGTGAGATGAAATGGGAGAAGTTACAACTCCTGCAACCATTTAAACATTAATCACTAAACTCAAAAGGTAAACAAATAAGAAAGTGGGGAAAGCATGATCAAGATGAGGATGGGAGAATAAGCTTGGGAAGCAAGCAACATAAGAAGAATCTCAACCAAATGCATCAAATTGATCATGCAAAAAGAAAACACAAACTAGTTCTCCAAGTGGCATCTCATTCAAGGCAAACTCAAAGTACAAACAAAGCGTACCAAATCACCTTGAATGAGCTCCAAGGTCCAAGGGACAGAAGTGAGAACAAGAGAAGAAGGTTCACAAACCAAAGAAGAAACAAAGCCAAGACAAGTTACAAAGTAGGGCAATATAAAGAACCAAAGTTCAAAACACTTTCAACATTCAAATGCAAATGGAAAGCCCTAATTAAAAGTAACTTGCAACACAAACCAAATAAATGTATGACCTATAAATTTTAAACCAGCATCCTAAACAAGTCAAGAATGTGAATCAAGAAGCATAGGATGCAAATGGGATCCACAAAGGTCATCTCCCAAAGGAACTAGGTCAACTAGTTTATATGAACTTCAACTAGGGTGACTTGACTTGCAAGGTTCACCAAAAATAGAAGAATTGTTCAATAAATCTCAAATAAAAATGCACAAATCCCCTAAACAAGTTGACAACCAGAGGCCAAAACATCCAAACCAAATTCCATTCAAGGCATCACCAAATGATTTGATCAACTAGGATGCTCCACCTTGTGGAATATGAATCGAGGGTCAAACAAAAGCTACACAAAGTCAAACAAAAATAGGTCAAACCTTGACCAAAATCAGCCTCAAAGGCACCTCAATCCATCATCAAAATAGAGAAGAAGCCTTACTCATTGGTGATTGCAAATGGTCCACAAAGCAAGCAAGATCAAAGAAGAACCATATTAAGAACACTTCCAATTATAAAATTCAAATTAAATTGAAAAATAAAATAAAATCAAAATTAAAAATTATGAAAAATTAATTAAGACTTTAGAGTGTTGGAAAATATTTTTTATTTAATTTTCTGATATTTGGAAGTATTTTTAATAAGCAAAAAGCAAAAGAGAAAATAAATAAAATAAAATGCAAGAATGGTTGGGGGTGCATCAAGCAATTCAGAAACAAAGCAAATCAGTTGAAACGCGTTTGGGCTTCAGATGCAAGTTTGAGATGCACATCTGAAAACTCAAGCAAACATGAACAATAATGAATCAAACATGGCCTACACGAGGCAGGGCTTCAGATGCAACCAATATGAACCTAGATCATGGCCTAGAATGAGAGAAAAGTTGATTGGAAACTTACTGAATGGAGACATTCCATTGGTGCTTCTCAGACGTGTAAGCTTTCTCCAAATGATCCAGATCCACTCCAAATTCTTCAAGGAAGCTTAATTGAACTTCAATTTGCCTTGATTTGCAGAGAAAAGTGAAAACCGATTTTGAAATTTCTTTGAAAACTTTAAAACTGCAATTGCTCTCTCCAAGCTCAATCTTCCCCTCTGAGCTCTCAAAGCTCGTTTTGAACTTATATATGTTGGATATCTGATCAATTGGAAAGCCCATGAAGCCTTATTTTGCTGAATTTGAAAAGATGCCCAAAATGGCAAGCTCCTCATGCACACGTGAATTGCTTGCATACGCACATGGAAATCACATAATTCTGCAGCTAGTGAGTTGAATTTTACATTGGAAATGGACTGGGCTTTGCATTGGATCCATTTAGCAAGTTTTGAATTGAAACTTCTTTGTGAAGAAATGTGAAAATGCACGTGTTTTTGCCTTCTAACAGCAAAACCAATTTGTGCAATTTTGCTATGAGTGTATTGTGAAGTGAATTGGATCAAAATAAATCATAAACATGACCTATAATGAATTGAATTCAAATCAAACTTCAAAGTCCATTTTTCACTTGAAAATCTCACCATATGTCCATAACCATCCATAATTCACATGATCCTTGAGTTTCATGATGTAAATGAGGTCTCTAGGAGCAAGTTTCATGTTGGTTGGAAGTTCATTTGACGTACACAAGTGCATGAAATTGGCTTATGTAACAAATGACCTATAATTAAACTTTCCCAAAATACCCTTGCCTTGTGAGGTCCATAACTTGAGTTCTACAAATTATATCAAGGACTTCTACGACTTTTTGGAAAGCTAAGATCATGAGGAAAAAATTTCATGTTCACCTAAAGTTAAGGAGAAACATGATTCTAGGTCAAAAGTGACTTGGAAGGTAGTTGACTTTTAGTTGACCAAAAATATGTTTATTTGAGACCTCTAACTTGATGGCCTCATAACTTGAGTTCCACAAACCCAATGGATGAGTTCTAGAACTCAAAAGAAAGCTTAGAACATGCCCTACAAGTTTCATGTTTGCAATAAAATGAGATTGAACTTGTATCATGAGGTAACTTGTCCTTGAAGTTAGGCACCAAAGAAGGGGATTTTACACTGAGACCTTCTGAAACTCTAATTTAGTAACTTCTTGAACTCTTGACTCTTTTTTATTTGAACTTGAAATGACATCCTAGATGTCTCAACATAAATCCCCATGGATCCAATGACTTAAAACCAAGTCTCAAAATCCCTTAAGTCCACAGTTGACCTTGAGCTGACCAGATGAAACCCTAGGTGCACAACCTTTGACTATGACCTCTTGCAAGTGAAATGAAGGCATAAACAAGCTCCACAATGGCTTCCAAAGCACTCAATGAGCTTCTCAAACACCTCTTATCCATAACAATGAACTTATGAACCCCTGATGATCTTCTGTTGACCTCCAAGATAGGAGATAAGCAACACACATCAATCTTCTCTCTCAAAGAGCTCTGACCACTTCCTGATGATTGTAAGCACTTGATGACCTGAATAAGTACTCTTGCTTGAGTTTAGAACCCTTGAAAGTCTTCTCTTGAATGGCACACCTCTCTTGATCCTCTGTAAATGATGTTGCACCCCAAAATTTGACCAACAATTATTTATCCATCAAGTGTTTGCAGGTTGATACCTTCATCAGAAAGTTCAAGAGAATTGGTTGAAACTAGAGTTGTGTGTCTCATAACTTGAGAGTTGTGGGAGCTCCTCAGATGATTCTGAGACTTTGAGAATGAACTTGAAGCTTTGAGAAAGCCTATGAGATGTCTTGAAAGCCATCATGGAGCCTAGAGAGGTCATTATGCAAGAATTCAGAAGATTCAACCATGAATGGTAGAATTAGGGTTTTGACTGGGTCAACCCTGGGATAACTGAAGATTTGGAGAAGGTTGAGACCTAATCCAAGGGCCATGAGATCATGGAATGATGTATGGAGATGTTGTAAAGATGATTCCTAGACCAACTCATCATGATTGAGGAGTTTGAGAAGTTTTGAGTTAGGGTTTCTGAGGATTGTCAGTGGAAAAACCCTAATTTGATCCCTATCTTCCAGGCAGTTTTAGCTCAAGATGTGATTGATATCTCATCTTCCCCACAACATGAATGTTGTAGAGCTTGTTCTTAGCTTTGATTTTAGTGGTAGAAGTCCTTGATAGGATGTGCAGAGCTCAAGTTATGGTTTTGACAAATTACAGGTCATCTGAGGTGTGTGAATCTGGGTCCTTGAAAGTCACCCAACTTGCAGACAACTTTTGCCCTAGTAGGATGATTCCTATGATTTCTTGGTCAACATGAATGTTGAAGAGCATCTTCTTAGCTTTCTAGAGAGTACTAGAAGTCCTTTATAGGATTTGTAGAACTCAACTTATGGTTTGAACAAGACAGGGGTATTTTGGTCATTTGGCAGTTATAGGTCATTTTAAGCAAAGGCCATATCTCCTATTTCCAAGCCTCAAATGGAAAAACTCAAAACATGAAAGTTGTTCAAAATGGTATTTTAAGCTTAGAAAAGAGGTCATGAGTTATTTAAAGAGCTTGTAGTAAGGATTTTCATGATTGGGTAAAAATGACCTAAAATGGCTTATAAGTTAATTCAAGTCAAGTTGAAATTTGGTTTGGGAGATCTATGAATCCAAAATAGGTCATCCAATATACATTTTGAGTGCAAATAACATTCTAAAAACTTTGGTATAAACAGAATTTTGATTTGAGGCTCAAAAATGAAGGTTGCTTTGAAAAATTGTAACTTGTATCTTAAGGCATCCTTGGAAGGTTCTACACAAGGCAAGTTTGGCCTGATTTTTGCACATATGATCTCAATATCTCTTGTAATGATATTTTGACACAAGTTTACAAGGCCTAACTCATGAGATATGGTATGTTCAACTTGTCATCAAAGGAGAAAATCCAAGCTTTTCTAGTGGATTCTAGATGATTCTAGAAGCTTCCATGGATTGCTATTTAAAGAGTGTCTCATAGTGTGATGAAAGGCTGGTGAAAGTTGCTGAGTTCATTGGAGAGATTGAGAGAGAAAGTGCCATTGCAAGGTTTCTTCAAGATCAAGCAAGATCCAATTTCTTCTTCTACAAGCCTCCTCCACCTCAACTCTTGCAAACAGAAAGGTATTCATCATTGGAAGAGCATTTGGAGAGGATTTCAAGCCTTGAATCAAGCCCTAGCACCACTCACCATTGAAGCTTGACAGGTTGGTAACTTGATCTATAGGTCTTTATTCAGATGCATTCTGTTAGAATTCTAGGTGGAAAGATGACATGCTAGGTTAGTTGATGATATTCTGAGAAGTAGAGAGCTTGGCATAAGGTTTCATGGCAGGTCACGATTTTTTCAAGATTCAATAGCAAGTTGTTCATGGAGTTTTAATGGACATGGTATAGTTTAAAATGGCTAGGGTAGTATGTAGAACAAGATTGGATCACTAGATTGAAGCTTTATCATGTTTGATCTCAGAGAATCATGGTGGAACCCAAGCCTTCGTGTGTTCTGTTAGAGTGATATGTGGAGTTTCAGGGAAAACTATTGGTATCATCGTGCTCTGGGTGGTTAGTAAAGCAAGTTTGCTCTTGGAAGTTTTGGATTTCATTGAGGGATTAGAGAGAACGAGTTGATGGAAATTCTGGCATGGAGTTAGGGTTTCTGAAAACCCTAGGGTATGTTTGGGGACGATGAACTCCCACCGTTGGATTAGTCTGGTTATTTGACTTCTTCGCATGATCGTGCGGCTGCAATTCAAACAAGAAACGGAGGGAAGCCCCACACTGCAACGCAGCGTTTCATTAAAATGGAAACCATGGGCCTCAGAAACTTGTGCTATTGGCACCCCACCAGCGGCCCAAAACCAAATTTGAATGGAAATCTGTTGCTATTTGCACCGTATCCTTCCCATTTTCTGTTGATTTTCCTTTTTATTTTTCTGAGCGCACATGGGCTTAGCACCTTTGCTATGCGCACCACCATTTCTTGGCCCATCCAGAAAACCAACTGGGCGCAGTTACTCATGACACCCCCCATCCCTTTTTCTCATATTTTCATATTTTAATTTCTTTTATATTTCTTGCATATTAAAAAATCCATATAAAATCCAAAAATTAATATTTTTCACTTCTTGTTTTTTTCACATATTCATGATTTTGTATAGAAAAATATAAATAAATAAAATTCCATTTTACTTTTCTTTTAACATTTTTAGCATATTATTCTTGTAAATAGTATTTTTAATTGATTTTAGTTGATACCCAATTTTGTATAATTTCTTTTAGGACTTTCCCTTAGGATTTTTGAGCCATTCTTTTTGGCATAGTTAGATATTGAACCATAGATCACATAGGATTTAATTTGCAATTTGTAGATTAAAATTTGATATAGTTTGCTTGTTTGACATTTAGGTGCTCAAATTAGGGTTTTAGGTTGTATAAGTAGATTCAACAATTTTGTTTTGGGGTTTATAGACCAAATTAGTATATGGGGAATATATGGGTTAAAGGTAAGTATGTATAGAGTCCCCTAGAATTTTGCTAGAATATTGTATGGTGTTTTAGCATTTTTAATTGATTTTTGAATGTATGGTTAGTATGTGTGTTGCTTAAAGGCATAGTTTGTATTGTTTTGTTTTCTCTTCTTATCCTTTGAGTGTGTGAGCTTTGAAGATTGAGTTGAAGACCTTGTGGATCATCATTGAAGACTTTGAAGACCTTGCAGAGGAGTTTAGTTTTAGATTTTGTTTGTTCTGTTTATAGGATTGTAGGTACACAGGTAGAGCTTTAGATAGCATAATTCCATTCAATAAACAAGGAGTGTCTTGTTCACCTCCTTCCTTCTCTGTGACATAAAGTCCCTTAAGGGTATTCACCTCTCTCTTTTGGAGAGATTAGTGACCTTACCCTCTGAGGTAGAACTTTGAGAGAGCCTTTCTTTTGATGTTAAGTCCTCAATGGCATCCTTTGGAAGTCAGTGAGCACTGTAACATCCTCACCTCATCCTGTTGACTGGATCTTGTTTGCTGGAGCATTTGAGCCATTGAAGATAGAAGCTGAAGCTTTGAAGAGGATGAATCCTTGAAGATTGTTGAAGTCTAAAGACTTTGTGAAGATCAAGTTGATGCTTGAAGATCCCTGAAGATAGTGAAGCCTGAAGGTGGAGCTGATCAAAGAAGCTGAAGCTTAAGGGAGAAGATGAGTTGATACTCGTGTTGTAGGGTTGATACCTGGAAAGCAAGTGATCTCTGAAGTCTGAAGACTGAGTTGCTGCTGGAGGAGCTGAAGCTTTCTTCTGTTTTCCTTTCTGTATTGTATGTTTTGTCTGATTTGTCTGTTGCATTAGATTAAGTCCATTTAGAATAAGTTCAGTTCAGGAGCATAATCGCATTAGAGGTTGAGTTGCTCCCTCTGCTTGTATTGTTATTGCGTGGCTTTGCTTGCGGGTATTCGGTAGAGCCCAGCTCCCTTGCCCATGTGTTTATTTTGCTTGATAGCATGTTCTCATTTTCTTCTGTATGATTGCAGTTTACTGTTTATTGCTTGATAGCATGTTGTTTATTCTTCAGTATGATTACTGTTATTTCATGACTGGCTTAAGGTCGAGACGAGCTTGTGGAGGCTGAAGCCCCACACACATTTCCTCCCTCACTTGCATTGCATGCATTTTACTGTTAAGCTGATGCTTTGTCTGTTTTGGTGTATCATTGACATGATCCCTTAGGACTCTCATTTCCTTTGATAAGGATTTGATGATAGACTTTTAGGTTGAAACCCATGCATGACAACATCTAGGAGTTCCCTGTTCAAACCTCAACCATAGGATGAATCCATGGCATGATAACAGTAAGACTTGATAGTCTCCCTCCTAGTTGGGCCTGTTCTCTTCTCATCTCAAAACAGTTTAAGATACAGTAATCATGAATGATTTCTTTCGTACGTTACGAGCCTTAAGCTATCTGAGAAAGGATTGTGGGAGAGCTTCTTTTCCATAGTCTGAATGTTTAGTATGGTACCCTTTGGGTGACATGCGACGCATTCACTCTCAGGTCATAGTCTCTAGTGCGATTGAAATTGCAAACACAATAAAAAAACACTTCTTTCGTAAAAGACAGGAAATAAACCGTAGTTTCCCGAACTACGTGAGCTCTGATCTCTCATGCCTGTTGAGAGTACGTAGGCACAAGATGGCGAAGTCTTGGCGAGCTACCTTCCCCCGTAACCCTTCGTAGGCCGAACTACGTTGACTCTGATTTCTCATTCTCTGATGAGAATACGTAGGCATAAAGTGCGACGCTTTGCCGAGTCATTTTCTTTTCTTTTTCAGCCAGCCTTGATAGGTAGATAGAATAAAACCAACCCGTCCAAGTAAACAAACAAGCGAGGATCCCGTCGAGTACGACAGACGTGAGGGGTGCTAATACCTTCCCCTTGCGTAACCGACTCCCGAACCCAGACAATGGTTGCGATGACCTTGTCTTACCCTTATTCGTCAGGTTTTTCCGATCGTTTCCTTTCCCGCTCTGAGGGATAAATAATGAAAGGTGGCGACTCTTCTATTGTGCCGGCACCTTATTTTCGCGCAAGCGACAGCTGGCGACTTTGCTGGGGACTCCAACGGTTCCCTGCGAGAGTCAATCCTATCGTTTGTGTGTTTACTTGTTGGGTTGCGTTTATTTATCGCATTTTTTTACTTCTCGCACTTTATTTCCCGCATTTTATTGTCAGTATAATATGATTATTTGTGTTGTTGTGGGATGGGAGTTCTGATGAGTGAGAAGCCAGACCCAGGCTTGAGTGCACCATAGACTTAGAGTGGAAATTAGTGGGCGCGTGCTTGCTTTGCAGGCACTAGTGTCTCATGAAATCCACACTCAGACGAGGTTCATCCGGTTGGCTTCACTTTCAACCCTTTGGGTTGAGACGGTTGCTGGTTTGATGGATTGTCGACTCTGGGGACCGATCATTTGTGATTCAGCTAAGTGAGGCCTCTTCAAGACTTGATGATGCCACTCCTTCTGGGAATCGTATCGTCAGTTTTGAAAGTCTGTGACGCTGATGAACGCATAGGATGCCGTACCTTGAGTCAGTTTAGGTCCATACCTGTGAGTGGGACTGGGTTTATTGCAGGAAACTTAGACCTTCAGACTACCTGGTTTTCTTGACAGTGAATCCGTTATGTTGGTACCAGGGTTTCTCAGTTGCAGACTCGTCTGTTCTTGATAGAGCAGGGTTTGATCAGAGGATCTTATCGTCAGGTGTTTGTCTGTTCTTGACAGAGCAGGTTTTGATCAGAACATTGTTATCAGTGGTTTGTTCTTGATAGGGCAGATTTTGAGTGGGGTCTGAAAATCTCATCAGCAGCTGTGTGTTTGTTCTTGATAGGGCAGATTTCTGATTTGGGGACTGAAGACTTCATCAACAGATGTTCCTTGATCTTGCACCCGGGGTCCTTATTATCAGGCACTTATTCTTGACAGAGCGGAATTTTGATCTTGGTCTTATCAGATGGTTGTTCTCAGCAGATCAGATTAGTGGTCTTACACCGGGGTTTCCTACTCATCAACGACTGTTGATACCGAATCTCCACAGCAGATACCTGGATATATTATTGCATGCCTGCATTCTGCATTAGTTTGCATGTTCATTTGCATTCCATTAACGTGTGTCTGTGTTGCAGGTACCGTTTCCCCGATCCAGGATTTCTCGCCTCCTACTGTTATCATGGCCTCCCTCAGGAAGACTGTTGCGTACAAGTTCCCGACCCCCGATGTGTCGAAGCTGACTGGTTTGATAGCCCTGGCAGGGGATTCTGTGAAGGATAGGTTCAGGAAGTCTTATGGCAGGTTGCTTAGTCTGGTTTGCAAACCTTCTACGTCCGAGTTGAATGGGTTACATGCCCTTCTGCAGTTCTATGACCCTCCTTTGAGGTGCTTCACTTTTCATGACTTCGTTCTCGCGCCGACATTGGAAGAGTATGTTGATATGCTGGGTGTGCCTATCAAAAGGCAGATGCCTTTTGTACACATGGATGCTGAGCCTGATCTGGCTGGTTTGGCTTCCTCACTCCATTTGAGCGCTTCTGAGTTAGTGGTGATGAGCTGGAACAAGGTTCCAGGGTTCTCCCTGTAGTTTCTAATAGCTAAGGCTCAGCAGTGTGCTAAGGACAAATGTTGGGACGCATTCAACGCCATCCTTGCTTTATGCATATATGGCATTATCCTGTTCCCCAACATGCCTGATTTCGTGGACTTTGATGCATTCCACATCTTCGCTTCAGGGAATCCAGTCCCTACTCTGATCGGAGACGTATATCACTCAGTGCATTACAAGAATGAGAACCGGAGAGGGAAGAATGTCTCATGCTGCGTACCGTTGTTGTACAGATGGTTTGATAGTCATTTGCCCAAGAGGGGTTCTTCCGTCTTGTCTGCAGCCACAGCTGAGTGGCCTGAGCGTCTCATGAGTTTGTCGGCAGAAGATATTGATTGGTTCGTTGACAGAGACAGGTTAGGCACCGAGGTGATCTTCAGTTGTAGTGGGTTTCCTAATGTACCTCTGATAGGTAGGAAGGGTTGCATCAACTACAATCCATCATTGCTAGTTCGTCAGTTTGCATATGCTTTGAGGACTCCGCCGAAGGAGGAAGAGGTACAGGAATCTCTGTACCTCACGGGTACTCTAGAGGGGGATTTGTTGTCCAAGCTTCAGCATGCATGGAACAATATCAGCACGAGAGGAAAGCCTTT
Organism: Lathyrus sativus; assembly: GCA_963859935.3. NCBI lineage: Eukaryota > Viridiplantae > Streptophyta > Magnoliopsida > Fabales > Fabaceae > Lathyrus > Lathyrus sativus. The sequence continues at coordinate 622,528,032 of OZ012735.1, read as the reverse complement.
GTTGGGAAAGAGCAACAGCCAAGCCTACCCTCCTTATTCAGATTGGATCAGAGCCAGAGCCAGCGCTATAGGGATGCCATTCCCTCACGTCAGACCAGAGAGTCCTCCACCAGTTGAAGAGCCTACCACTGTGTCCATTCATCAGCACAACCAGGTATTAGCGGAGCGGGATGAACTAAGGCGGGCAAACGCAGAATTAGAGAAGGAGTTAGCTCAGCTTCGAAGTGAGAGGAATGAAGTCGTGCATGCCTTCAAAAAGCAAACAGAGTCGGTAAACCAACTGGGTGCAGACTTGGCAAAGCAGATTGCTGATCGGGAACGCTTAGGTCAAGACTTCAGGGCTGCTAATGATGTACTAGCTACGAAGAAGCAGCATCTGGAAGAGGCATATCGGAGGATATCTAAGTTCAACCAGCATTGGAAGACTTCCATGGCCACCAGGAAGGAGCGAGAGGACAAACCGATGCTGCAGATTTCTAAGCTGGAAGCCGAAGTAAAGGACAGTGAGCGGAGGTTTGATGAAGAGACCGCCCGCAGATACGCCGCTGAAGCTCGACTCAACAAAGCTCTTGCTAACCTGAAGGAGCATAAGCTGATGTTTGAGTCTAAGAAGCGGAAACTGGAGGATTGCTTTGGCGAAGGAGCTTGGGAGAGTTCAGTTCAGGGGCTTCAGCATACCATCAGGCAGAGGGAACTACTCGTCGAGGGGTTGCTCACTTTGCCAGATCACCCAGAGACGAAGGAGTTATTAGCAGAGTACCGCGCCCGTGGCCGTACTTGACTAGTGGTATTCCTGTTGTTTTGATCTTTGATGTATGCTGACCATCACCAGACTTGTTGGCTGAGGTCATGCTGTTGATTTGTTTGTACTCGCTGATACTGTATACTGCCCTGACAGGCCTTTCCATATATATATGAGATTGATGTTTCCATGATTGGGCTCGGATTTCTTCTTCCTCTTATTATTATCAGCGCCGTCACTAAGGCACTAGGATCGGGGGAAAATCTCCCACGCACACAGACACACGCATGCATCTGCATAAAGCATATTTGCATGGTGTATATCTTATTGCTTTTCCTAACCTTTATTGTTGACAGGTTTTTCAGGTTCCGAGCTGTTTCCGGTCTCCAGGATTGATCAAAGGCTCATCCACCGCTACTTAACTCGCGCTAATCAGACAAGGATCATGGACCAGGTGCAGTCAGATGTTCAAGAGCTCCGTGAACGGATGGATCGTTTCATGGAACTGATGCAGGTGGTCGCTAATGGTCAGGACCAGCTTCGTACTTTGGTTCAACCTCTGATCTCCAGGGTTGACAGTAATGGCATACTTCACGGCGGGGCCGTGCCTACTCCTCCTCCAGTGGACGCTCCACAAAACGTTGTTCCTGTTGCCGGGGGCAACGACAGTGCTAACGGCAATCTGATGACTAATATCGGGCTCAATGCGGCAGGCGTCGGCAATGGCAGTCTGGGAGCCAATGTTAACATAGGGCCGGTCAACGACAATGCTGGTGTAGGAAATCTGTTGGTGCCTCAACCGTGGCTAGAGGACCATCAGGATGACGTGTTCTCTCAGAGAGGGGCGGAAGCAGAGTTGAATGCTGAAGCTCGACTCAGGTTCAAAGCGCTGGAAGACAAGGTGAGAGACATCGAAAATCAGAATACATTGGGCGTTGACATGTCCAAGCTCGGGTTGATTGCTGACTTTAAGGTACCTCATAAGTTCAAGGTGCCTGTCTTTGAGAAGTATAAGGGTACTACTTGCCCCCGTGTTCACCTTCGATCTTATTACAGAAAGATGTCCGCTTATTCTGACGATGAGAAGTTGCTGATGCACTTCTTCCAGGATAGTCTTTCTGGTCCATCACTCGAATGGTATATGGGTTTGGAGCCTGCTACTGTGCGCACCTGGAAAGACCTCGCTGAAGCGTTCGTCCTCCATTATCAATACAATAGCGACTTGGCCCCCAACCGAGTCCAGCTTCAGAATCTTTCACAGCGGAACAATGAAAGCTTTAAAGAGTACGCCCAGCGGTGGCGTGAATTGGCTGCTCGGGTTCAACCGCCGATGGTTGAGCGCGAGCTAGTGCAAATGTTCGTGGCTACCCTTCCTGGAATCTACTATGAAAAGCTGGTCAGTGGCATGTCTGGAACATTCTCGGCTCTCATCACTATGGGCGAGCATGTTGAGAACGGTATAAAGATTGGAAAAATTCAAGGTGAATCATCCTCAGCTGGAGGAGGTAGTAAGAAACCTTACGCTGGCAAGCGTCGAGAGGGAGATGCAAGTGCTGTCACTAATGCTCGGAGAAAGGGCAAGGGCCCTCAGCCTCAGATTGCTAGCATAAATATCCCAGCTGCTCCACCGCAGCCGCAGCAGCAGCAGCAGCCTCAGCAGCAGAATCAGCAGGGGTATAGAAGATATCAGAATCGGGCTCCTCTGACAAATCGTCATTTTGAAACTCCACCTAGGTCGTATGCACAGCTCTTACAAACGCTGCTTCAGCTTCAGTTAGTTCAAAAGAGGACAATGACTCCTTTAACAGGGGCACCACCACCGGGGTATGACGCCAATGCTACTTGTGATTTCCATACGGGGGCACCAGGCCATACGATTGAGAATTGCAAAGCTTTTAAGCACAAAGTGCAGGACTTGGTGGACGCCAAAGTTATTAACTTTTCTGACAGTGTGCCCAATGTCACCAAAAACCCTATGCCTCATCATAAGGGAGGCGGAGTGAATGTCGTTATCACTGAGGAGAGTGCAGACTTGCTGACTGATGTCAAAGACTTGAGAACGCCGCTTAGTTTTGTCAAGGCTAAGTTGCTGAAGAAGGGCTTCTTTCCTGGATGTGGAGAGTTATGTATGGCTTGTGCTACACTTCCTGATGGGTGTGAGCAGCTGGTCGAAGGTATCCAAAGTCTGATGTCTGAGGGTATTTTGCAGTTCAGCCGGAGCGTTGAAGGTGCATCAGGGGAGGTCGTGCTGAAGCAGGCAGATGAAGTTGCTACCATCACTATTCCTCGTCACCCTATTACTATTTCTGCGCCCCGACCGCCTACCATTACTATCACCAGGGCCGGACCGATCCCATTCGAAAGCACTAACGCCGTTCCATGGCACTACAGCGCCGAAGTCTATTGCAATGGTCAGAAGTTAGAGCTGGAGCCATACGGATCGACGGTGCAGAATCTTGCCGGAGTCAGTGGCATTACTCGAAGCGGTAGAGTGTTTGCGCCAGCAGAGGTTGCAGCAGAGAAAGTGGTCCGAGCTGACGCTGCGGAAAAGGGTAAAAGCAAGGCTGTTGAAGAGGTCCCTTGTGGGGCAGAAAAAGATTTGCTAGTTAAAGATGCTGAAGAATTCATGCGGTTAATCAAGAAGAGCGACTACAAGATTGTAGATCATCTTCATCAGACTCCGTCAAAGATCTCCATTCTTAACTTGTTGCTGTGTTCTGAGGCGCACCGCAACGCGTTACTGAAGGTATTGAACGCTGCCTACGTGCCGCAGGAGATATCAATAAATCAGCTGGAAGAGGTGGTGGCCCATGTCAACGCTGGTAACGGGCTGGGATTCACAGATTTAGAGCTGACTCCTAAAGGGAGAGATCACAACAGCGCCCTGCACGTCTCAATAGAGTGCAGAGGCACGATTATGTCGCATGTCCTGGTGGATACGGGTTCGTCGCTTAATGTGCTTCCGAAGAAGGCACTAATGAAGTTGGATACCTGTGGATTGCTTTGCACGCCCAGTGATCTGGCAGTGAAGGCCTTTGACGGAACTAAGCGCCACGTTTTCGGAGAGTTGACCCTGCCAATTCAAGTTGGTCCAGAGACGTTTGATACGGTTTTTTATATCATGGATATCATGCCCGCCTACAGTTGCCTCTTAGGTCGGCCATGGATCCATGCTGCTGGTGCCGTGACGTCCACGCTACATCAGAAGCTCAAATATGCTGTCGGGGGCAGCATAGTAACCGTCTGTGGCGAGGAGGACATTATGGTGAGCCACTTGTCGTCCTTTAAATATGTTGAAATGGATTCCACCCCCTATAAGCCTCTTTGAACATATCACTATCCTATCTTAAGTTCACTCAAGTCCGGGTGTAGGACTTTGTCTCACCACTCAAAAGTATCAACCCAAGAATACAAATAAATAAGCAAGTAAACAAATAAGCAAATATAAGCAAATATAAAGAAATAAAACAAGATAGGGAGACCCACTGAGAGGTCCCCAGTGAAGTCGCCATTTCTGTCGCGGTGAAAATCGGATACCAAACTATTGATTAGTTTGAATCTTTAATTCATTTTGCAACCGAACTTTGATTTGTCCAAAGGAAGGGATAAAGATCGAAATTCCCACAATGCAATGCAAATGCAAGCTAGATTGTTTAGGTTCGGGGGTTGGTTAAACTTAGGGAAGGTACTAGCATCCTAAGTTTCTGTAGTACTCTACAGGAACCTCTTGTTTTATGTTTGTTTATTGCTATGTGTTTATCTGCTTAATGGTTTAAAGACCCTAGTGGTTTATTTCTAAGTATACTCGATAAGGTATCGCACCTTGTGCCTACATATCCTTACGGGAGTGGAATCAGAGTATGTTGTAGTTCACCCTAAAGGGTTAGAGGAGTTCTTTGACTGTGGTCAAAGTTCCTACGGGTTTAGGGTAGTTGATTGATTGAGTTTAGGAGAAGAGATGAGTCTTCATTTTAAGGGAGAGCTAACCACCACAAATGTAAAGGGGGTTGTAGGAAACGGTCTTTGCATCGTCTTAATAAAAGGTCTTACATACTCGGATGGTCGCCAAGTGTGCCTTTATCGCTCTTAAGGCAAAGTCCCTACATGTTTGATTGTGTTGTTTGTGGGGTGGAGATTATATCTCACTTAAGATGATTAACATCTATTCTCTATTGTGTTTGAAAAGTTGTATTGTTTTGATTGTTTGTCTAAGTTGTAAGAGATAAAGACAAGGTCCTTCCTATGGGGTAGGATCTATCCTAAAGATCAACTTGAAGAAGATCAAGGATCGAGGGGAATATGATGCATATGATGTGCAACTACACACAACGTTGAATTATGTGTAGGTTTTTCCTTTGGACGAATGCAATGCGATGCAACGAGATATAATGACTTGCAGTAAAGATAAATTGCAGAAAGATAAACCATACACGAGCGCATGAAAGCGCTGAGTGAGTGTGTGTGCATTGTGAATAAGATAAAGCAGATAAAGATAAATAATGTATACGCATGAAAGCGCTGAGTGTAAGTGCATATGTCGTGAGTGCACGATTGATTGATTTATTTATTTGAATTTTAGGGAGGTTGAATTATTTTGAGAAAAGTTGATTTACTTGGTGAGATTGATTTCAAAAGAAATTGATTTAGTTTTATAAGGTGATTAATTTTATAAAATAAAAAAGGTTGTTTATTGATTTCTTTACAAAAGATTGATGGGGTTGTTTTTTAGAAAAAGAGTAAGTTTAATTTTATTAGCAAAAGATTTTTTGGATGTTAACTAAATAAATGAGATTAAATAGAAAAAAAAAATTATTTATTTTAAAAGTAGTTTTAAGTGTGAGATAATTTAAAATAAGGTATATTATTATTTATAAAAGGTATTTGTTAAATAAATTATGAAAAAAAAAAGTTTTCTTTTACTGATACCGTTGCCTAATAAAGATTGACAAATTATTTTAAAATAAAAAAACAAATATAGTGATTAAAATAGTAAAAGTTTTACTAATTAGAGAAAAGATTATTTAATTTATTAATCTTAAAAAGTGATGATTAGATTAAACAATTTAATTAATATAGGTTAAAATGAGTTTGCTTAGGTTAATTATCGGTTAAATTGTTTTAAGCAGTGGATTAGGGGAGTTAACAGTTTGTTAAGTGTGTGTATGTGATGTGTGTGTAGGTGATTAAGTGTATTAACAAATTACAAAAATAATTAAAAAAAACGAAAACACGTGAAAACCCTAGATCCCAAATCAGCCCCCCCCCCTCTCTCGGCGCCGCGATCGTCTATTCACCCTCGTCTCCGTCCCTCTCTCGTTCTTCTTCTTTCCACTTTGCTTCGATTTCTTCGATCTTCCTGAAACACAAACAAGCAAATTAATAGTTTCAAAAAACTTGACACAAAATAGGAAGGTTACCGCAAGTTGGATGGTTGGGCAATGACGCAAAGGATGGTTTTGCTTCGGTTTTCCCCGGTGGCGATCTGCGATGGGTGCAGTTTGGTGGTGGCTCGCGGATATGGTGTTGTCGGCGAATTGTTTCGACGGTGGGAGTCGCTGAGGTTGCGGCCAGCGATGGAAAGAGATGAGTTCTCTCAATCCCTTTTCCTATTTCTTTTTTTTAGGGTTTTGAATTGGGGTTTTTTGAGAATTGATGTGCGTTGGGGTTTCTCTTTTGTGGATTTCGTGATTAAGGTTTGTGATATTTCTGAGAACTGATGTGCGTTGGGGTTTTTCGTTGGATTTCTCCCCCCGTCCCCTTTCATCTCGATTCTTCTCTCTTTATAGATGACTTGCCCTTCTTATCACTCAATTTCTGAATTGATGTGTGATAAAATGCTTTCCAAATTCAGTGATTCCTGAATGTGATTGTTTTGGAATATACGGATGTCCTTGATTTCTTGCTGTTTTCGATTTGGCATGCTGATAACCATTTCTACAATTCTCTTTATTCGATGATTAATGGGTTTCCTTTTTCAGTTAAAATGGTTTTGGGATAATATCGATTTGGAAAACAACAACCTGTCTTCAATTCTGAGGTAGAGATGTCTAATTGTTTTTGAAAATAAACTACGAGCCACTTCAAAAAAAAAATGACATCTGCTCTGATTCTCATCTTAATTTCTTCGTTTTCTTTGCAGAACCGCAGCTGGAGATGTTGCCTGTGGTAATCTCAGCAAATGATGAAACAGGACCTGCCTAGTGGCCATGACTGCCTGTGGTAATCTCAGCAAATGACTTCTTGCTTGGAGGAGATCACAGCCATAGATTCTAAGGGGCTGTTTCAGTAGCTTCATCAATGCCCTCTTTTAGGTGAGTTTTCCAGTTGCTCATCCGTGAGGTAAAATGTACCAATTGCTGTGTAGATCAACTTTCTATGCTCTCTTAAGCCTTAACCCTTAATGTTTGCAATATTGAAGATAGATGCTTCTAAATCTACTTTGATTTGACAAGAAATCTCTAAGTAGAACGCAATACCACACCCGACGACACAAATTCACAAGTGGAAACATTAGCGAGTACGGTGCACTGATCACGTCTAGTCGAACCAAAATATCATCAACATCTAGCTGGTTCTTTGGTTAATGCCAATAGCACTTCTGCTTCGGCCTTTGCAACCAGACCTCTTGTTTCTGCAACTCATCTTCTATTTTAAAACTTTGATGTCAACTTCATGGTTTTGAGCATCTTGGTTGTATCAATATGAGCTAGTTTCTGGTTTGTAATCTTGCAGGATGGAAGTTCTGCAGGCTCTCACTTTTAAGCGCAAGCTGATGACTTCAGTTGTTTTCGCAGGGACTCGAAGGCGTTGCGAACGGGGCTGAGTTTTTGAGCTTTGACATTGTATTTGGAGTCGGCAGGTTCGATTATCTCCGAAGCCTTAAAACACTCTTTATTCCGTATTCAAGATTTATTTCACTAGGTTCGACTAATGGATCTGAAATGGATTGCAGTTATTGTATCGACCAAACCGGTGGTTTGTCATTTGGGGAGTCCTGTTCTAGAGTAGAAGCTTGTCAATATGAAATCGATAACTCTGTTTCGGTCAACTTTCCTCAATTATCTTGTGACATCAACCTCATGGCATTTTGCTTGTTTCCCAGCAGGTTCGAAGAGGCGCAGCCGTCGCGGAATCAGAATGAAACGGGGAGTCCTGATGTCCTATATGAAACAAAACTCGAAGCTCTACTGTTATTGGTGTGGTATGACACTTAACTTTCAAACACATAAATCTATTAATGAATAACCGAGTATATTTATCGAACTCCCTTGTCCTTGCAGCGATGTCTTAATCATGTCGATCCCTCTTGTCGATAGCATTGGCCACAACTTAAAGCTATCGGTGTCGAGATCAAAATCTCTAACTGTCTTCTCTTTATGTGCAATAAACTAGCTTTGGGACGGTGTCGTATTCATCCTTAGCAAGAGAGATTCTCGCGTGAATTTTCATTCGCAGATGGTTGTGAGGATCTGCAGTTTGAAGCATTGATTGTATGAGGTTCAAAAACTCCTTGAGGTATGGCTGAATGCTGAGGTGCAGTGTTTAAAAATCCAGGGTCATAAAGCTTAAGTCTTTTGTCATTCTTCCCTGTTTGATATCTTCTTGAAATCATGGGTTGTTGGTTGCTTGCAGGGTGCTTAAAGTGGAACTATGGAGCAGGACTGGTGCAGAGATTCAAACATGCTGTCGTCTTCTAGTCTGCGAAGCTGCGTCTTTATGTTGTGAGGTTCAGTGCGGGGTTAACAGGGTTATCGAATCGTGGGTTGGAGACTCTTAGCCGTGAGTACAAACATTTGCCGTAAAAACGATCCATCTTCGTTCTTGCCATTAGGATTTCTCCTTTCCCTTATTGTCTTTGAAATGATTTAATAAACTTCCTCTTGGTTTGGTAGATTTAGAAACTGATGCTTCTCGTGACAGCGTGGACCGACTTTCATGGGGAGTCCAAAGATCTTCTCCGATTTATCAAGGACGTCGGTTGTTTCCTCTAAGTTGGGTCCAGCACAAACTGAAGTAGTTTCCCATCCATTTGATTATGCTTAGGTCTCTAGTTAATTGTCGTAACTGATGTAGGTACAACATGTTTTTTTCAGGTTGGTGGATCAAAACGGTGCTACAAACCAAGCCGGCCATGTAAATCAAACCAACAGGTCCCGAATTTCGGACTGGAGATTTAGCAGCAGATGATAAAGAGACCGGGTTGTCATGATTGACTTGATGACTGGTGTGTTGTCCGCTTCCTTGAATTAGAGCTATGACTCGTCGTTAGTTACGTTGAGATTCCTCACGAATTTGGTTGCAACAATGCCGGCAGAAGCTCTAAAGATGTTATTAGAAAAACAAAAGCAACCAATTTGTAATATCGCAGCTTAGGACCCAATGTCAATTCACTCATTATTCTAGTGACATGTTGTTGTTTGAAGCTTCGAACTGGTTGTATGGTCTTAGACTGTCAATTATACGGTGGCAACCATTAGGATATTTTCTTTTCAAATAAATTGATATGGGAATGTAACATTTCAAACTACTTGCTGCTCTTTCAATTAATGAATTGCTTTACTCTTCCACTCTTCTATGTATTATGGAGTTAATCATACGATTTGCATGGTCCTTGAATAAATGGGATCAATTTGAATTTGTCCTTGGTCTAGCAGACTTGATATTACAATCTTGGATTCTTTCTTAAAAACACATCATAACTTCCAGGACTTTAATGTAAGAACTTGGATTGCCCTATGGCAACAGCCGGGGCCCAAGACTATTCCAATGAACACTGAACCAATATTCATAGCCAACTAACTTGTACTCACAGTCCTGATTTCAAACCTTTCGTCGTGAATAAATTCAAGGAATTTGATGACAGTGTAGGCTTCCAACGATGCATATGGATGATTTCGTGTTTATCACCAGCTTGTGTTATTAATGAGAAGACTTTCATTTGGATCCACCGAGGCCCCCTTGATTAGACGAGTAAAATAATAGTAACACCTTAAGGAATCTTGAGATTTCGCGTTGAGGTTTCTGAACGAGCTGGTTAGTGATGGTAAGTATGAATACCAAACATAAAGATAAACACACAGAAGAAAACAAAAACGAGGAAAAATCTTAGGGTCAAAAATTAGGGTGCGACAGATGCCCCTATTTAAGTTACTTCTATCCGGAGATATGGAGATCGGAATCTCCGTCTCGACGAGATAGGAGGGACTTAAATATAAACATTACTCGAATTTTTGGCCCTAAGAAACCACCGAATGCAAATGATATGTGATGATATGAAAATGCAAGACAGAGGGGTCCTGTGAGGAAAAGACATCACAGAGGAACAATCAGACACGGCACGCAGGAGGAACAGGCGTAACAAAAGGAGACCCCACGGGGAAAGATTGACAATCACACAGTGTCTGTAAATATGTTGCGAAGAACTTGGAAGAGAAATCCTCTTGAGGGATCTACTGTATATGTCAAATGTAATTGATTCAAGATAATGTCTAGAGAAGTCTATTGTCAAGGCTTGTAACTTCATGTAAGGATGCTTTTGTCAAAGTATCTATTGTCAAGAACTTCTAGGGAATCTGCTGTCGAGATTCTATGTTGTAGTCTGTTGGAGAAATACTTCCGTCGAAGTCTTTCAGAAGTCTACTGTCAAGATTAACCAGGAAATGAAACAGTACCACCTACTGTCGAGGTCTTCTGGGAATCTACTGTCAAGATTAACCAGGGAACTGAAATGGTACTACCTACTGTCGAGGTCTTCTGGGAATCTACTGTCAAGATTAACCAGGAAATGAAACAGTACCACCTACTGTCGAGGTCTTCTGGGAATCTACTGTCGAGATTAACCAGGGACTGTAAGATGTTTGAATGATTGTTGTTGTAGACTGTAGTTGTAACTTGTTGTTGTAGATGTAGAACTTCCCCGAAAGTCATAGTCTGGATGCTATGAGCCGGTCTCGGTCTCTGCCCAGAATGAAGAAAACTCGCGAGAGCGTCTTCACAAAGGGGTCGTAGATATTGTAGATTGTAGATGCAACTGCTGAACTTCCCCTTGCGTCATGGTATGGGAACCATGAGCTGGTCTCAGTCTCTGATGTAGAACTTGTAGATGTAATTTGTAATGTAGTTGTAAATTGTAGATGTAGTTTGTAAAGCTTCACCGAGGATCTTCAAATGAGTTGTAGACCGGTTGAGTTGTAATGTACGTCTTCTCAAAATAAAGAGAGACTATTGTGATAGACTTCTTCGACTTCTTCAGGGAGATGTCACTTGACGGAAGTAAACTTGTGTAATGGACTCACTGGGGAATAAATTCCTGAAGAGTATCTTGTTGTAGTTGTAAGTGTGTAAGCTTATTGAGGTGAACGTTTCTCAAATAAAGAGAAAACATCTGTGAAGTCTTTGATAAACCACTCTGATGGATTTCCGGAGAGATGCCATGAGTCGATAATCTTAATAACCCATTGGGGATGTACAAACTGCCTTGAGGAGACTGTCATTTGTCGTTTTGATCAAAATGAGTTGCTCAAATAAAGAGGTTACTTGCAAACCAGATGTAGATCGTTGGAAAGATGTCTTGTAATATCGTTGGAGAAATATCCGTCTTTAATAATTATCTTCATGAAGACCATTTCCTGTGGAGCAGAGTGTAAAATAAATGCACACTCATCCGTGTTCAAAAGTTGGAAAAATGTCCGAAAAAATTGTGATTGTCAAGGACCGAAGTTCAATTCAGGAAATAACTGAAGAGAAACTGTCAAGCAAGAATCGACCATTGAGGTATGAACTCGAATGGGAATATACTAAAGCAACCGCCTTCCACGAGGATCGAACTTCGTGGGGAAAATGGAAATATTGCGCTTTTTCTGCCTAAGGGTGACAACTCTAATTGGAATGAGGAGACACACCCAGCAACTTGTGGACAAACATGACCAAAGCGACAGAATAACACACACACAAAGATGCACAAATGCAAATGTTATGTTATCTACTTATATGATATGTGTATGCTTATGCTGACAAAACAGACGAAAGCAACGAACGGAGATGGGATAAACATCTCGAAACAAACATCCGACCAATCTTCAAAGATAAAAGTATCACTGGGGATATATGGAGAACCAGATACAGGATCTTAATCCTGTTTCAGAGCTTCACAAGCCTCTATTAGGGAATACAGATCAATCCATTCGGGGATATAACAACTTAATCTTGCCGGATAACATGGTTGTTGAATATGTCGTAAAAACTTCACGGGGATGAAATAAACATCTGCCTCGCTGGAGAAGATTAACATTGTAGAGATCCACTAGGGTGTACAGTAACAACCACTTCACTGGGGAGATGAAGTTCAAGAAGATCTATTGAGGAGTAAAATACGTCCACTTCGCTGAGGAAGGTGAAGTTGGAGAAGATTCACTGAGGATTAAAATAGCATCTACTTCATTGGGGAAGTGAAGTTGAGCAAATCACTAGGTGTTCTTGCATCGAAAAGTTTCATCGAAGAATGTCATGACCACCAAAAATAAAACTTATTGGGGACATGAAGAATGTTATAAGAACAAGGTAATTCTGGCTTGATGAATTGTGTAATACTCGCCGTTTTGAACAAAACTTGTTATGCGGAAAAGGTAATCTTCGCGTCTCAATTGCCCCAAGTCATGAGAAGAAGTCATTCCAAGAGGATTTTACAGAAAACAAGGCGTCCCACTGTCTTCAAACTCTTAGAGATTCGCTGAATCTCGACGTAACGGACCCTGATTGACGATATAGCGAGTCTTCAATCTTGCTCTAGAGGTGAAGTCAAATTTGCACCAAACAAACCACTTGGAAATAACTTGCCCCAGTTTAGCATAGTCTTCGAATTCCAATAGGATACACTTGATGATGACGCTTGTATGTAATTTTCTATGATATCAGGCCGAATTAACACGCGCGAAATGTTATTCCTGAAACTGTTAATGCAACATATGTGTCTGTCTTGAAGTTTTGAAAAAGAGATATCACGACCACTTGTGACAAAATCACTAGTTGGGATATGAATTAATCTATAAGCCAATATAAATAGTTGAGCATAGTCATAGGAGTCAGGAAACGTTATCTCACCGAGTATGCTTTCGAAGTAAACCTTACTTCAATTAGGACTTTCAAGGGTTATATCGAGGTTTAGTTTACGTTTTGTAAAACAAAAGGAATAAGGGTCAAAAGCTTATTTGTGCCCACCCAAAATTTGAAATTTTAAGTATTCAATCGAGCTGACTGAAAATTTCCCTGCCCCAGGTTTAAAAATGAAGTTGGAAAGGGTTTGGGAGAAATAAAGCAGATCCTCAATCAAGGTTTGAAGGAGTTGAAAATGGATTAACTTCCTTATGTCTTTGGTGTTTAGGAGGTTTGAAACAATGCCTTACATCATCAGTAGGGTTTTATTCGAAAGCATACATCGAGAGATCCTACGTTTTACTTCATCATCCTCCTCCCAATTCTCCATCGAAGTGAGAAAGAAATCGGGTGATTTTGGCATTATAAAAAAACATTTTTAAAGAGTGAAACGAATGGGTTTCCTCAAGACAAACATTTATTGCATCACTTATTCAAAATAAACAAGCTCTCACATGCTAATTATGCTTTTAACCAAAGAAAATGACAAGAGCAAATAAGCAGACAAAATAAATAGCTGATCATAACGGTGTTCCATTCAAGACTGGGTTTCCTCTTTTGAAAGTCAGCTCTTCATTATCAATCATTTCCTGCACTTTCCCTTGGAAAACTTTACATTCTTCAATCGAATGCCCCAATGCTCCATCATGAAATTCGCAACTGGCGTTCGGGTCGAACCACGGTGGACGAGACTTCATAATTCTAGTCTTTCTGGGAGTCATTACCGAGTTTCTAGCAAAATAAGACCATAGCTGACGGTAAGTCATTGGGATAAGATCAAACCATCGAGTTTCTTCTTTTGGAACACTTAGAGGTGTCTTCTGATTCTGAAACCGTCTTCGAACTTGTCGATTCTGATGTTGATTTGGAGGAGTCAATCTTCGTTTATGAGGTAGTCGCTGCTCGCGCTGAGCAGGCGCTGCATATTGATGTTGAGGTACTGGATCTGGATCTGACAGGATTTGATGGGAGTCTTGAATTGCATTGACGTCAACACTTCCTTCCCCTTGGGAATCATCAACTGAAATCTCTTCGTCAGTTTGGTTATTCAAATCATCTTGAATTCTTCCACTTTTGAGTGCATTCTCGATGTTTACTCCAACTTCTATAATCTTGGGGAAATCCAATGGTACAGCTCCTACCATTCTAACATAATAAGAGTCTGGCAGTGTTCTCAGAAACATCTTGTTTAAATCCTTCTCGGGAAGTGGTGGATGAACTTGAGATGCTAACTCCTTCCATCGTTGGGCATATTCCTTGAAAGATTCATCGTCATTCTTACTCATGTCCATCAATTGATCACTGTCTGGAGCCGCGTCCAAATTATAATTGTACTGCTTTATAAAAGCGTCAGCTAAATCTTTAAAAGACTGAATACGACTCCTTTGTAGCTTCGTATACCATATCAAGGATGCCCCAGATAAGCTTTCTTGAAAGCAGTGAATCATCAACTCGTCGTTATCGATATAAGTAGCCATCTTCCGACAGAACATCGTCAAATGATCTCTTGGACAACTAGTACCTTTGTACACTTCAAAGACTGGCATCTTAAACTTCGGAGGAATAATTACACCTGGAACCAGACATGAGTCACGAGCATCAAAATCATATGTATCAGCTCCTTTTGTCATCTTTAATTGCTCTTTGAAATCCCGAAGTTCTTTCTCCATTACATCCACCTTCATCTTAGTACGAACATTCTGAGGATTAAGCTGTGGAAACTGGGAAACTCTTCTATCAACTTGACCAACCAGATTATCTTGTACGGGCTGAGCTCGCGTAGGAACATCCACTTGTTGAACATTATCATCAGAAGGAATATCGAATAGCGGATTAGTCACAACTCTGAAGTCGGTCATAGAATCCATATCTTTGTTCTCTTTACTATCCTTCAATAATACTTCGAGCTTGGTCGAATGGTCAAGATGTCAACTGGAAGATAAAGAGGGTAAACCGGATGAGGACACAGAGGAGAAGAGACTCATGCACATGTAAATGCTAGATGCATGATGCGAGCATGCATAATGCTAATGCAAGAATGTAAGGATGAAATGTTTCATGGAACTCAAGTTCTTATAAACATTACAGAGTACCAAAGAAAATCATTTTAATATTTTTATGTATATATCGGATTACAAATAAATATCCTCTTAAGAGTCCTAACATAAAAGCTAAGAAAGCCCTAAGGAAGTCCTTCATCTTGTTTGTTGATTTGTTCCTCCACTTGGATCTCCTTGAAGGTAAGCTCGCCCATGATCAAAGTCTAAAGAGTAGTTTGATAGAGGAAAATAAATCCTCCATCCCTTCTTTTGCTCTTGTTGGAAAATGAGAAATGGATCCCTTGTTTACTTGGATCTTTGATGATGATGAGAGTCTTTTGAACTTCTAATGATCCTCCATGTTAAGGGAAGCCTTCTATTGATCTTCAATGATAATGAAGTCTCTTGTATTTGTCCTTTGGAGTTTCTTGATTCCTCAATTGATGCCCCTAACTTCCTTAGGTCATCCAAGCTAGGACTCTTAAAAGAATATTTCAAAAAATATTTTCTATTTGTAATCTATGTTGGTTTTGTAATGTTTATAAATAAACTAAGAATTCCATGAAACTTAATGATGCTATATGGATGCAACAAACACAAGTATTCACATAAGGACATAAAGGTAAACAAACAAAGGGGCGCCCTAGGTTTGCAACGAGCATGGAGCAAGGGTATACCCATTCCCAAAAGGTGATGGACTAGAGTTTGATTGTACCTGCAGAACAAGGTTCTAATGAGGTTCCCAAAGTCATTAGCCCATCTTTCGGATATTATCAACTTCCCAAGTACTCGAGGGTTAACAATATTCTCAAGAGAACTTCTTTCGAGTGTAGCATCGCGTAGCACTATTTCGGAGGTACCCCCTCATAGCCTCGCACTACATCCTAATAAAGGCCAAAGTTGGGTTAAGGTAACTACGGTCCTCAATATCATAGGCTCCAACATCAAATATAGTGCATGTTTTCACGATTAAGGACTCGTTCAACAATACAACTTTTGAGAGGGCCTCAATTGAGCGTGATTTTCAAGTCAGCTTAGTCGGGATTCCACCCCCTATAAGCCTCTTTGAACATATCACTATCCTATCTTAAGTTCACTCAAGTCCGGGTGTAGGACTTTGTCTCACCACTCAAAAGTATCAACCCAAGAATACAAATAAATAAGCAAGTAAACAAATAAGCAAATATAAGCAAATATAAAGAAATAAAACAAGATAGGGAGACCCACTGAGAGGTCCCCAGTGAAGTCGCCATTTCTGTCGCGGTGAAAATCGGATACCAAACTATTGATTAGTTTGAATCTTTAATTCATTTTGCAACCGAACTTTGATTTGTCCAAAGGAAGGGATAAAGATCGAAATTCCCACAATGCAATGCAAATGCAAGCTAGATTGTTTAGGTTCGGGGGTTGGTTAAACTTAGGGAAGGTACTAGCATCCTAAGTTTCTGTAGTACTCTACAGGAACCTCTTGTTTTATGTTTGTTTATTGCTATGTGTTTATCTGCTTAATGGTTTAAAGACCCTAGTGGTTTATTTCTAAGTATACTCGATAAGGTATCGCACCTTGTGCCTACATATCCTTACGGGAGTGGAATCAGAGTATGTTGTAGTTCACCCTAAAGGGTTAGAGGAGTTCTTTGACTGTGGTCAAAGTTCCTACGGGTTTAGGGTAGTTGATTGATTGAGTTTAGGAGAAGAGATGAGTCTTCATTTTAAGGGAGAGCTAACCACCACAAATGTAAAGGGGGTTGTAGGAAACGGTCTTTGCATCGTCTTAATAAAAGGTCTTACATACTCGGATGGTCGCCAAGTGTGCCTTTATCGCTCTTAAGGCAAAGTCCCTACATGTTTGATTGTGTTGTTTGTGGGGTGGAGATTATATCTCACTTAAGATGATTAACATCTATTCTCTATTGTGTTTGAAAAGTTGTATTGTTTTGATTGTTTGTCTAAGTTGTAAGAGATAAAGACAAGGTCCTTCCTATGGGGTAGGATCTATCCTAAAGATCAACTTGAAGAAGATCAAGGATCGAGGGGAATATGATGCATATGATGTGCAACTACACACAACGTTGAATTATGTGTAGGTTTTTCCTTTGGACGAATGCAATGCGATGCAACGAGATATAATGACTTGCAGTAAAGATAAATTGCAGAAAGATAAACCATACACGAGCGCATGAAAGCGCTGAGTGAGTGTGTGTGCATTGTGAATAAGATAAAGCAGATAAAGATAAATAATGTATACGCATGAAAGCGCTGAGTGTAAGTGCATATGTCGTGAGTGCACGATTGATTGATTTATTTATTTGAATTTTAGGGAGGTTGAATTATTTTGAGAAAAGTTGATTTACTTGGTGAGATTGATTTCAAAAGAAATTGATTTAGTTTTATAAGGTGATTAATTTTATAAAATAAAAAAGGTTGTTTATTGATTTCTTTACAAAAGATTGATGGGGTTGTTTTTTAGAAAAAGAGTTAGTTTAATTTTATTAGCAAAAGATTTTTTGGATGTTAACTAAATAAATGAGATTAAATAGAAAAAAAAAATTTATTTATTTTAAAAGTAGTTTTAAGTGTGAGATAATTTAAAATAAGGTATATTATTATTTATAAAAGGTATTTGTTAAATAAATTATGAAAAAAAAAGTTTTCTTTTACTGATACCGTTGCCTAATAAAGATTGACAAATTATTTTAAAATAAAAAAACAAATATAGTGATTAAAATAGTAAAAGTTTTACTAATTAGAGAAAAGATTATTTAATTTATTAATCTTAAAAAGTGATGATTAGATTAAACAATTTAATTAATATAGGTTAAAATGAGTTTGCTTAGGTTAATTATCGGTTAAATTGTTTTAAGCAGTGGATTAGGGGAGTTAACAGTTTGTTAAGTGTGTGTATGTGATGTGTGTGTAGGTGATTAAGTGTATTAACAAATTACAAAAATAATTAAAAAAAACGAAAACACGTGAAAACCCTAGATCCCAAATCAGCCCCCCCCCCTCTCTCGGCGCCGCGATCGTCTATTCACCCTCGTCTCCGTCCCTCTCTCGTTCTTCTTCTTTCCACTTTGCTTCGATTTCTTCGATCTTCCTGAAACACAAACAAGCAAATTAATAGTTTCAAAAAACTTGACACAAAATAGGAAGGTTACCGCAAGTTGGATGGTTGGGCAATGACGCAAAGGATGGTTTTGCTTCGGTTTTCCCCGGTGGCGATCTGCGATGGGTGCAGTTTGGTGGTGGCTCGCGGATATGGTGTTGTCGGCGAATTGTTTCGACGGTGGGAGTCACTGAGGTTGCGGCCAGCGATGGAAAGAGATGAGTTCTCTCAATCCCTTTTCCTATTTCTTTTTTTTAGGGTTTTGAATTGGGGTTTTTTGAGAATTGATGTGCGTTGGGGTTTCTCTTTTGTGGATTTCGTGATTAAGGTTTGTGATATTTCTGAGAACTGATGTGCGTTGGGGTTTTTCGTTGGATTTCTCCCCCCGTCCCCTTTCATCTCGATTCTTCTCTCTTTATAGATGACTTGCCCTTCTTATCACTCAATTTCTGAATTGATGTGTGATAAAATGCTTTCCAAATTCAGTGATTCCTGAATGTGATTGTTTTGGAATATACGGATGTCCTTGATTTCTTGCTGTTTTCGATTTGGCATGCTGATAACCATTTCTACAATTCTCTTTATTCGATGATTAATGGGTTTCCTTTTTCAGTTAAAATGGTTTTGGGATAATATCGATTTGGAAAACAACAGCCTGTCTTCAATTCTGAGGTAGAGATGTCTAATTGTTTTTGAAAATAAACTACGAGCCACTTCAAAAAAAAATGACATCTGCTCTGATTCTCATCTTAATTTCTTCGTTTTCTTTGCAGAACCGCAGCTGGAGATGTTGCCTGTGGTAATCTCAGCAAATGATGAAACAGGACCTGCCTAGTGGCCATGACTGCCTGTGGTAATCTCAGCAAATGACTTCTTGCTTGGAGGAGATCACAGCCATAGATTCTAAGGGGCTGTTTCAGTAGCTTCATCAATGCCCTCTTTTAGGTGAGTTTTCCAGTTGCTCATCCGTGAGGTAAAATGTACCAATTGCTGTGTAGATCAACTTTCTATGCTCTCTTAAGCCTTAACCCTTAATGTTTGCAATATTGAAGATAGATGCTTCTAAATCTACTTTGATTTGACAAGAAATCTCTAAGTAGAACGCAATACCACACCCGACGACACAAATTCACAAGTGGAAACATTAGCGAGTACGGTGCACTGATCACGTCTAGTCGAACCAAAATATCATCAACATCTAGCTGGTTCTTTGGTTAATGCCAATAGCACTTCTGCTTCGGCCTTTGCAACCAGACCTCTTGTTTCTGCAACTCATCTTCTATTTTAAAACTTTGATGTCAACTTCATGGTTTTGAGCATCTTGGTTGTATCAATATGAGCTAGTTTCTGGTTTGTAATCTTGCAGGATGGAAGTTCTGCAGGCTCTCACTTTTAAGCGCAAGCTGATGACTTCAGTTGTTTTCGCAGGGACTCGAAGGCGTTGCGAACGGGGCTGAGTTTTTGAGCTTTGACATTGTATTTGGAGTCGGCAGGTTCGATTATCTTCGAAGCCTTAAAACACTCTTTATTCCGTATTCAAGATTTATTTCACTAGGTTCGACTAATGGATCTGAAATGGATTGCAGTTATTGTATCGACCAAACCGGTGGTTTGTCATTTGGGGAGTCCTGTTCTAGAGTAGAAGCTTGTCAATATGAAATCGATAACTCTGTTTCGGTCAACTTTCCTCAATTATCTTGTGACATCAACCTCATGGCATTTTGCTTGTTTCCCAGCAGGTTCGAAGAGGCGCAGCCGTCGCGGAATCAGAATGAAACGGGGAGTCCTGATGTCCTATATGAAACAAAACTCGAAGCTCTACTGTTATTGGTGTGGTATGACACTTAACTTTCAAACACATAAATCTATTAATGAATAACCGAGTATATTTATCGAACTCCCTTGTCCTTGCAGCGATGTCTTAATCATGTCGATCCCTCTTGTCGATAGCATTGGCCACAACTTAAAGCTATCGGTGTCGAGATCAAAATCTCTAACTGTCTTCTCTTTATGTGCAATAAACTAGCTTTGGGACGGTGTCGTATTCATCCTTAGCAAGAGAGATTCTCGCGTGAATTTTCATTCGCAGATGGTTGTGAGGATCTGCAGTTTGAAGCATTGATTGTATGAGGTTCAAAAACTCCTTGAGGTATGGCTGAATGCTGAGGTGCAGTGTTTAAAAATCCAGGGTCATAAAGCTTAAGTCTTTTGTCATTCTTCCCTGTTTGATATCTTCTTGAAATCATGGGTTGTTGGTTGCTTGCAGGGTGCTTAAAGTGGAACTATGGAGCAGGACTGGTGCAGAGATTCAAACATGCTGCCGTCTTCTAGTCTGCGAAGCTGCGTCTTTATGTTGTGAGGTTCAGTGCGGGGTTAACAGGGTTATCGAATCGTGGGTTGGAGACTCTTAGCCGTGAGTACAAACATTTGCCGTAAAAACGATCCATCTTCGTTCTTGCCATTAGGATTTCTCCTTTCCCTTATTGTCTTTGAAATGATTTAATAAACTTCCTCTTGGTTTGGTAGATTTAGAAACTGATGCTTCTCGTGACAGCGTGGACCGACTTTCATGGGGAGTCCAAAGATCTTCTCCGATTTATCAAGGACGTCGGTTGTTTCCTCTAAGTTGGGTCCAGCACAAACTGAAGTAGTTTCCCATCCATTTGATTATGCTTAGGTCTCTAGTTAATTGTCGTAACTGATGTAGGTACAACATGTTTTTTTTCAGGTTGGTGGATCAAAACGGTGCTACAAACCAAGCCGGCCATGTAAATCAAACCAACAGGTCCCGAATTTCGGACTGGAGATTTAGCAGCAGATGACAAAGAGACCGGGTTGTCATGATTGATTTGATGACTGGTGTGTTGTCCGCTTCCTTGAATTAGAGCTATGACTCGTCGTTAGTTACGTTGAGATTCCTCACGAATTTGGTTGCAACAATGCCGGCAGAAGCTCTAAAGATGTTATTAGAAAAACAAAAGCAACCAATTTGTAATATCGCAGCTTAGGACCCAATGTCAATTCACTCATTATTCTAGTGACATGTTGTTGTTTGAAGCTTCGAACTGGTTGTATGGTCTTAGACTGTCAATTATACGGTGGCAACCATTAGGAGATTTTCTTTTCAAATAAATTGATATGGGAATGTAACATTTCAAACTACTTGCTGCTCTTTCAATTAATGAATTGCTTTACTCTTCCACTCTTCTATGTATTATGGAGTTAATCATACGATTTGCATGGTCCTTGAATAAATGGGATCAATTTGAATTTGTCCTTGGTCTAGCAGACTTGATATTACAATCTTGGATTCTTTCTTAAAAACACATCATAACTTCCAGGACTTTAATGTAAGAACTTGGATTGCCCTACGGCAACAGCCGGGGCCCAAGACTATTCCAATGAACACTGAACCAATATTCATATCCAACTAACTTGTACTCACAGTCCTGATTTCAAACCTTTCGTCGTGAATAAATTCAAGGAATTTGATGACAGTGTAGGCTTCCAACGATGCGTATGGATGATTTCGTGTTTATCACCAGCTTGTGTTATTAATGAGAAGACTTTCATTTGGATCCACCGAGGCCCCCTTGATTAGACGAGTAAAATAATAGTAACACCTTAAGGAATCTTGAGATTTCGCGTTGAGGTTTCTGAACGAGCTGGTTAGTGATGGTAAGTATGAATACCAAACATAAAGATAAACACACAGAAGAAAACAAAAACGAGGAAAAATCTTAGGGTCAAAAATTAGGGTGCGACAAAGAGGAAAAGGTTATTCTGCCTCATGAAGAGGATATTGAGATCATAAATCTGGGTTCTGAAGAGCTCGTCAGAAATGTCAGAGTAGGGGCAGCGCTGCAGGTTGATGTCAAGCATAGACTGGTCGAGATGCTTCGAGAGTATAGTGACGTCTTTGCTTGGTCATACGAAGATATGCCCGGACTTGACACTGACATCCTGGTTCATCGCTTGCCGTTGCGAGAAGATTGCCCTCCATTCAAGCAGAAGCTTAGGAGGACGAGACCAGACATGGCTGTAAAAATCAAAGAAGAAGTCCAGAAGCAGTTGGACGCAGGATTTCTAGCCGTTACCACTTACCCTCCGTGGGTCGCCAACATAGTGCATGTACCGAAGAAGGACGGTAAGGTACGCATGTGCGTCGATTATCGGGATTTGAACAGGGCGAGCCCTAAGGATGATTTCCCGTTGCCTCATATCGATGTGTTGGTCGACAACACAGCCCAGTCTTCCGTGTTTTCATTCATGGATGGCTTCTCCGGTTACAATCAGATTAAGATGGCACCGGAGGACATGGAGAAAACGACGTTCATCACCCCCTGGGGAACATTTTGCTATAAGGTAATGCCCTTCGGTCTGAAGAACGCAGGGGCCACTTACTAGCGAGCAATGGTAACTTTGTTTCATGATATGATTCATCATGAGATCGAGGTCTATGTTGATGACATGATTGCAAAGTCCCAAACGGAGGAAGAGCATCTGGTCAACTTATTGAAGCTTTTTGAGAGGCTTAGGAAATTCAGGCTGAGGCTGAATCCTAACAAGTGCACTTTCGGAGTGCGGTCCGGAAAGTTATTGGGGTTTATCGTTAGTGAACGAGGGATTGAAGTTGATCCTGCGAAAATAAAAGCTATCCAAGAAATGCCAGCGCCGAAAACAGAAAGAGAAGTTCGTGGTTTCCTGGGCCGAATAAACTACATTGCAAGGTTTATCTCTCAGCTCACGGCCACTTGCGAACCGATGTTCAAGCTTTTAAAGAAAGATCAGGCGATTACTTGGAATGAGGATTGCCAGAAGGCATTCGACAAAATAAAGCAGTATCTTCAAGAACCTCCAATCTTGATACCCCCAGTAGCTGGACGACCATTAATCATGTACCTGACGGTTCTGGAGAATAGTATGGGGTGTGTTCTCGGTCAGCACGACGAGACGGGCAGAAAGGAGCATGCCATTTATTATTTGAGTAAAAAGTTCACTGAGTGTGAATCTCGATACTCGATGCTGGAGAAGACGTGTTGTGCATTAGCTTGGGCTGCCAAACGTCTACGACAGTATATGCCAACCACACCACTATGCTAATTTCGAAGATGGATCCGATCAAGTACGTCTTCGAGAAGCAGGCTCTTTCAGGCAGGATTGCCAGATGGCAAATGGTGTTAACGGAATATGATATTCAGTACGTCTCTCAGAAAGCCATTAAGGGAAGCGTATTGTCTGATTACCTTGCCGAACAGCCAATCGAAGACTACCAGCCGATGAAGTTCGAATTCCCTGACGAGGATATTATGTTTCTCAAAGCGAAGGATTGCGATGAGCCATTGCCCGATGAGGGGCCAGATAGGAAGTCTCAGTGGAAGTTGATATTCGACGGAGCGGTTAATTCCTATGGAAGTGGTATCGGGGCTATCATCACGACTCCTCACAGATCCCACATCCCGTTTACTGCGAGACTGGCGTTTCCAGTTACCAACAATGAGGCGGAGTATGAAGCATGTATTATGGGTCTAGAAGAGGCAATTGATTTGAGAATCAAGAATCTAGACATATATGGTGACTCAGCTCTTGTAATCAATCAGATTAAAGGGGAGTGGGAAACTCGTCAAGCGAATTTAGTGCCGTACATGAATTATGCCAGGAGGCTGCTTCCGTTCTTCGATCGAGTGGAACTTCATCATGTACCCATGGCTGAAAATCAGATGGCTGATGCCTTAGCCACGTTGGCTTCAATGTATAAGGTCAATTTTTGGAATGAGGCTCCAAGAATTGTGCTTTCGCGTCTTGACAGACTGGAATTTGTCTTTGCAATCGAGGATGCCAATGACGGCAAGCCATGGTTCCACGACATCCAGACCTTCCTTATGACTAAGGAGTATCCTGCGGGTGCGTCTACCCAGGATAAGAAGACTCTGAGGAGGCTATCCGGAAACTTTTATCTCAATCCTGACGGAGTGTTGTATAAGAGAAACCACGATCTTGTGCTACTCAGATGTGTAGATGAGAAAGAGGCGAGTATGCTCATGGAAGAAGTCCATGAGGGCACATTTGGTACGCACGCCGGCGGACATGCCATGACGAGAAAGATCCTGAGAGCAGGGTATTACTGGCTGACTATGGAGTCGGATTGCTTCAGATTCGCGAAGAAATGTCATAAATGCCAGATTTATGCTGATAGAGTTCATGTGCCGTCGTGCCCATTGAATGTCATGTCCTCCCCTTGGCCGTTCTCCATGTGGGGCATCGACATGATAGGCAAGATCGAGCCCACTGCATCCAATGGTCATCGTTTCATTCTGGTAGCCATCGACTACTTCACCAAATGGGTGGAGGCAGCCTCGTACGCTAATGTGACCAAGCAGGTGGTAGCTAAATTCATAAAGAGGGACATCATCTGTCGCTATGGAATTCCCGAGCGGATCATTACTGATAATGGTTCGAATTTGAATAACAAGATGATGAAGGAGCTGTGCCAGAGCTTCAAGATTGAACACCACAACTCGTCTCCTTACCGGCCGAAGATGAATGGCGCTGTTGAAGCGGCCAACAAGAACATCAAGAAGATTGTTCAGAAGATGGTTGTGACGTACAAAGATTGGCACGAGATGTTGCCGTTCGCCTTGCACGGTTATCGTACGATGGTGCGTACGTCGACCGAGGCAACTCCTTTCTCCTTGGTGTACGGTATGGAAGCTGTCCTACCGTTAGAAGTGGAGATTCCTTCTTTGCGAGTTTTGGTTGATGTGAAACTCGACGAGGCAGAATGGATTACGAATCGTTTGAACCAACTCAGCCTGATGGACGAGAAGAGGTTAGCGTCGATTGCATTTGGTCTCCTGTACCAAAGTCGAATGAAGAAAGCTTATGATAAGAAGGTGCGCCCAAGAAGCTTTCAGACGGGTGATCTCGTCCTGAAGAAGATTCTTCCGCCACACTCCGATCACCGGGGCAAGTGGACTCCGAATTACGAAGGGCCGTATGTCGTCAGCAAGGTCTTCTCGGGAGGAGCTTTGTTGTTATCCACGATGGATGGTGAAGATTTTGCATCCCCGGTGAACGCGGACGCAGTTAAAAAATACTTTGCTTGAAAGAGACCCGCTGGACAAAAAAGAAAGAGTCCAGGCAAAAAAGGGGCATCCCGGCGAACCAAAAACAGAATAAAAGGTTCGGGCAAAAATTAGGGATATATTGAAAAAATGTACACCCGCGGAGTCGAAAACCTACACTGGGCGGCTTCGGCAAAAAAGGGTATCCCGGTGAACTGAAAACCCGTAAAGGGCGGTTCACGCAAAAGTTAGGGATTTGAATAAGCAAATGACTGCGTTCCGCATATGGACTTTCATTGTTTAGTGGTTTGGAGGACCTGAGGGCCGTTCATCTGAATCAATCTCTTCCGAAGCTGAAGCATCGGAGAAGTATCGAAGTCGAGTGGGTCTTAGAGGGATCAACTCATGGTGTTCGTCTACGCCTCGTTGCCGACATTTGTATATACTGATGTATATTTATCTTTTCTTTTTGTGCGGCTTCCTCATTCCAGGAGTTTGCCTCCGTTGTAAAACATTTTTACCCATTCAGGGGTTCACCATCAATAAAATGCATGTTATTCAGCAATTCTGCTTGCCTGTTTTAGCATTTATCTGTTTTTTTTGCGAATGAAAACGCCGATGTTTTTGATAAAATGCGCATACATAAACTTGCGGGCCTAGGCCCATTGATTGTTGAAACGATTAATTACCTGAACATTGTCACGAGATAATAACCTTGATAGGCCCCTTTGAGGAGGGTATCTTGTCTGTTTGTTTGTGTTGTTGCAGGTGTAGCACCTTCCAGACCATGCGCCGTGCGCATCCCCGAAGCAGGACGAGTCCTCCTTCTCCAACAGAGTCCAGTAGTCTCTTCTCCGCAAAATCTGAACGCAGAATAGTGAGCATTGATATGTCTTCCCCAGGTAGAGATGATTATCTTCCCCAAGCAGACGCATCCTGAAGGAACGTCATTTTCTCAGCTGAGTCGCGCGCCGAAGCTCATATGTCCCCCAGCACCGGGTCACAAGTGCAGATTTCAGAGGAGTGTTCGGGTGCCGAAACTCGTGCTTCCCCAGTAGAGTCGCGCGCAGCAGCTCGTATTCTCCCCCAGCACCGGGTCACAAGTGTAGGTTTCATAGAAATGTTCGGGTGCCGAAGCTCGTGTTTTCCCCAGTAAAGTCGCCGCAGCAGGTGTTGCCCCAGCACCGGGTCACAAGTGCAGGTTTCGCAGGAAGCTATTCTTACGCCAAAGTATGCAGTAACTGGGGATGCCAGACTGAAATCTCCAACGGAATTGAGATTCCCCACCAGAGCTGTATTCTCTCCAGAAGTCGGATGACTTCTCCTTCCCCAGTAGAGTGTTGGAACAGCTGACGTTGTATTCCCCTGCAGAGTTGCACTCTCCCCCGAAGTCAGATGATTCTTTCTTCCCCGGCGAAATTAAAATTCCTCATCAGAATTGTACCCTCCCGTTGAAGTAGAATGATTTCTCTCTCCCCCGCTGAGTCCGCAAACCCCCAGAAAAGCAGAATCCTTGGAAGCAGTTGGGACCTTGAGTGGATGTTCCCTAGCAGAGCGTGGGGCAGCTGATGCTGTATTTCCCCAAAGTCGCACCCTCTCCAGCGAAGCAGAATGACTTCTCCTTCCTCAGCCGAGTTTGCAGATGTCCAAGAGAGCCGAGTCCTTGGAAGTTGATCAGATCATGATTGGTTTTTCCCCAGTGGAGTGTGAAGCAGCTGAAGTTGTTTCCCCACAGAGTGGTTATCCCCAGAAAAGTAGCCATGACGGCCACGCAGTTTATTCTCGCGATTGATATCAGCGAGTCTGGTTTCTCGTAGAGCTTCGTCCCCTACAGTAATCAACTGAAGTTGTTTTCCATGCAGCAGTCCGCGGAAGATCAATTCCCCAGACAGAGTCCGATTGATATTGGCGTGCAGTTTTCTCCTCAGCAGGATGATTCCTCTATCTGAGTAGTTCTTTCTCCTTGACAGGAGAATCCCCCCCCCGGCATTTATTTTGCTAACGGGATCGCATCATTGTGTATGATTGCATGGCATTTATCATAAACGCATAGCATTCCCACCGTGTGGAGCATGGCGCCGAAGCATACGCATCATAAGCATGATCTAGGTTACTATTATTCTTGTTTTACAGGTGTTCGGCCGAAGGATGAGTTGCTCAGGACGATTCCTGATATTCTCCCCAACGAGGTCGTTTTCTTAAGAATGATTCCTAATACCCCGGTGTAATCCCTACAGTCGCTCGCTCAAGATGATTTTTGAGATCCCCAGCGAAGTCTTCAGTTCGAGATGATTCTCGAATTCCTCAGCAGGGCCGGTTTGCTTAAGATGACTCTTAAAACCTCAGCGCAGTTTCCCGAGTTGTTTGCTCAGGATGATTATTGAGCTCCCCAGTAGCGTCCCCAGCAAGAGTTGCCCAGGAAGATTCCTGGAGCACCCAGCAGAATGAAGTCTCCAGAAAGGTCAACAGTTCAGGATGATTCTTGAAGGCGCCCGACGGAGTTTGTTTGTTCAAGATGATTCTTGGAGTCCTTAGCAGCGTGATATGTTTGCTCCAACAGTGATGTCTAATCTGAAGATTGACTTCGTGAACGCCTGAAGGCGATATCAGAATGTTCCTGCGGATTCAGATTTCCTTGTTGATGAATCAACGTTTGTCTGAAGATAGAATTCAGGAGTTGGTAGACGCAACTTTTGTTTGCAAAGTGATCCGTGTTGGCCTGAAGACCAAGACAGTTATCCTGAGGGGATGATTGATTACGATCAAGTGAATGATATTTCTTCTGACTGAAGTCGAAGATGTTCCTCCAGCTGAAGCGGAGTTTTGCCTGAATGCAAAGTGTTTGAATCCCCGTAGAGTCATGAATGGCTCAGGATACCGTTTCTTTGACTGAAGTCATAGATTTCCCCAAGCTGAAGCGAAGGTGCCTAAGGGCAAGGTTATCCCCAAGGTCATGAATGACCTAGGATTCATTTTTCGGACTGAAGGTCGAAGTATATCCCTGACTGAAGTCACGGATGCTCTATAGCAGAGGTGGAGTTGCCTGAAGGAAGACCCATGTATCCTTGAAGGACAAGGACCATTTCTTCAGACTGAAGTTGAAGATACCTCCTGCAGAGTTGCCGACGGGCAAAGTTTATATCCTTGATGGCCAAGGATGCTTATCTTCAGGAGTACTTGAAGATCTTCTCTAGCTGAAGCTGGAATCGCCGACGGGCAAGGTTTATATCCTTGAAGGCCAAGGATGCTTATCTTCAGAAGTACTTGAAGATCTTTTCTAGCTGAAGCTGGAAGTGGCCAGGGGCCAGGGTTTCATATAGTTCTGATGTTGAAGTTCTACGGTGGGTAGTGTGCAGTAGTATTCCGATGTTCGTTATGGTTCTGAGGGTGAACCCCAGATCAGAGTGTGCTCGGTTAAGTCTTTCATTCCCAGCGGAGTAGTTTCAAATACGCAAGTGTACCTTTTGTTCCATTTATCAGGGGTGAACCCCAGGCCAGATGTTGCATGTGTTCGACGGCGAGGTTGGATGTTTGTTTGACGGCGAGGTCAGATCAGGTTTGTGTTCGACGGCGAGGTTGAATGTTTGTTTGACGGCGAGGTCAGATTATGTTCGACGGCGAGGTTGAATGTATGTTCGACGGCGAGGTTGGATGTTATGGCGGCGAGGTCAGATTAGGCTTGTTTCGACGGCGAGGTCAGACTATGTTGGTTTCCGGCGGCGATGTTGGAGGATTATGTTCGACGGCGATGTCAGACTCTTTAAATCCCCAGCAGAGATGATGTTTGCACGACGGCGACGTCGAGTGTCTCTCAGAGCGATGTTTGTTTCCGACGGCGATGTCAGATTCAGTTTTCCAGCGGTGATGTTGGGCATGTCAAGTTGATCCAGTCTTCTGACAGCGATGTTAGATGATGCAGATCCTTTAGTTCTCCAGCGGTGATGCGGGGTATGTCAGACGTAGTTCTCCAGCGGCGATGCGGGGCATTTTGTCAGATTTAGTTCTCCACCCGCGAGGCGGAGTGTTTTGATTGTTCGACGGCGATATCAGGTTTAGTCTTCCAGCGGTGATGTTGGGTGTCGTGGTTGTCTGAAGGCAATGTCAGAAGAAGTTAACGTGGATAACTGACGACGATGTCAGATCGATATTTCTCCAGCTAAGTGTTGAGCAGCTAGTGTTGCAGTGTTCGAAGGTTTGTTCTCCGCAGAGTATCATGTGGTCGTGCAGTTGGCAAATTTTCGGGTTTACCGGTATTCAATCGTCTCGCACCTTGATTGGCTGAGAGCCGTTCGCTTCTCACCCAGTCAGATTCAAGCCGTTTGAATAGGGGCAGCTGTTGCACCCCAAAATTTGACCAACAATTATTTATCCATCAAGTGTTTGCATGTTGATACCTTCATCAGAAAGTTCAAGAGAATTGGTTGAAACCAGAGTTGTGTGTCTCATAACTTGAGAGTTGTGGGAGCTCCTCAGATGATTCTGAGACTTTGAGAATGAACTTGAAGCTTTGAGAAAGCCTATGAGATGTCTTGAAAGCCATCATGGAGCCTAGAGAGGTCATTATGCAAGAATTCAGAAGATTCAACCATGAATGGTAGAATTAGGGTTTTGACTGGGTCAACCCTGGGATAACTGAAGATTTGGAGAAGATTGAGACCTAATCCAAGGGCCATGAGATCATGGAATGATGTATGGAGATGTTGTAAATATGATTCCTAGACCAACTCATCATGATTGAGGAGTTTGAGAAGTTTTGAGTTAGGGTTTCTGAGGATTGTCAGTGGAAAAACCCTAATTTGATCCCTATCTTCCAGGCAGTTTTAGCTCAAGATGTGATTGATATCTCATCTTCCCCACAACATGAATGTTGTAGAGATTGTTCTTAGCTTTGATTTGAGTGGTAGAAGTCCTTGATAGGATGTGCAGAGCTCAAGTTATGGTTTTGACAAATTACAGGTCATCTGAGGTGTGTGAATCTGGGTCCTTGAAAGTCACCCAACTTGCAGACAACTTTTGCCCTAGTAGGATGATTCCTATGATTTCTTGGTCAACATGAATGTTGAAGAGAATCTTCTTAGCTTTCTATAGAGTACTAGAAGTCCTTGATAGGATTTGTAGAACTCAACTTATGGTTTGAACAAGACAGGGGTATTTTGGTCATTTGGCAGTTATAGGTCATTTTAAGCAAAGGCCATATCTCCTATTTCCAAGCCTCAAATGGAAAAACTCAAAACATGAAAGTTGTTCAAAATGGGATTTTAAGCTTAGAAAAGAGGTCATGAGTTATTGAAAGAGCTTGTAGCAAGGATTTTCATGATTGGGTAAAAATGACCTAAAATGGCTTATAAGTTAATTCAAGTCAAGTTGAAATTTGGTTTGGGAGATCTATGAATCCAAAATAGGTCATCCAATATACCATTTTGAGTGCAAATAACATTCTAAAAACTTTGGTTTAAACAGAATTTTGATTTGAGGCTCAAAAATGAAGGTTGCTTTGAAAAATTGTAACTTGTATCTTAAGGCATCCTTGGAAGGTTCTACACAAGGCAAGTTTGGCCTGATTTTTGCACATATGATCTCAATATATCTTGTAATGATATTTTGACACAAGTTTAAAAGGCCTAACTCATGAGATATGGTATGTTCAACTTGTCATCAAAGGAGAAAATCCAAGCTTTTCTAGTGGATTCTAGATGATTCTAGAAGCTTCCATGGATTGCTATTTAAAGAGTGCCTCATAGTGTGATGAAAGGTTGGTGAAAGTTGCTGAGTTCATTGGAGAGATTGAGAGAGAAAGTGCCATTGCAAGGTTTCTTCAAGATCAAGCAAGATCCAATTTCTTCTTCTACAAGCCTCCTCCACCTCAACTCTTGCAAACAGAAAGGTATTCATCATTGGAAGAGCATTTGGAGAGGATTTCAAGCCTTGAATCAAGCCCTAGCACCACTCACCATTGAAGCTTGACAGGTTGGTAACTTGATCTATAGGTCTTTATTCAGATGCATTCTGTTAGAATTCTAGGTGGAAAGATGACATGCTAGGTTAGTTGATGATATTCTGAGAAGTAGAGAGCTTGGCATAAGGTTTCATGGCAGGTCACGATTTTTTCAAGATTCAATAGCAAGCTGTTCATGGAGTTTTAATGGACATGGTATAGTTTAGAATGGCTAGGGTAGTATGTAGAACAAGATTGGATCACTAGATTGAAGCTTTATCATGTTTGATCTCAGAGAATCATGGTGGAACCCAAGCCTTCGTGTGTTCTGTTAGAGTGATATGTGGAGTTTCAGGGAAAACTATTGGTATCATCGTGTTCTGGGTGGTTAGTAGATCAAGTTTGCTCTTGGAAGTTTTGGATTTCATTGAGGGATCAGAGAGAACGAGTTGATGGAAATTCTGGCATGGAGATAGGGTTTCTGAAAACCCTAGGGTATGTTTGGGGACGATGAACTCCCACCGTTGGATTAGTCTGGTTATTTGACTTCTTCGCATGATCGTGCGACTGCAATTCAAACAAGAAACGGAGGGAAGCCCCACACTGCAACGCAGCGTTTCATTAAAATGGAAACCATGGGCCTCAGAAACTTGTGCTATTGGCACCCCACCAGCGGCCCAAAACCAAATTTGAATGGAAATCTGTTGCTATTTGCACCGTATCCTTCCCATTTTCTGTTGATTTTCCTTTTTATTTTTCTGAGCGCACATGGGCTTAGCACCTTTGCTATGCGCACCACCATTTCTTGGCCCATCCAGAAAACCAACTGGGCGCAGTTACTCATGACACCCCCCATCCCTTTTTCTCATATTTTCATATTTTAATTTCTTTTATATTTCTTGCATATTAAAAAATCCATATAAAATCCAAAAATTAATATTTTTCACTTCTTGTTTTTTTCACATATTCATGATTTTGTCTAGAAAAATATAAATAAATAAAATTCCATTTTACTTTTCTTTTAACATTTTTAGCATATTATTCTTGTAAATAGTATTTTTAATTGATTTTAGTTGATACCCAATTTTGTATAATTTCTTTTAGGACTTTCCCTTAGGATTTTTTAGCCATTCTTTTTGGCATAGTTAGATATTGAACCATAGATCACATAGGATTTAATTTGCAATTTGTAGATTAAAATTTGATATAGTTTGCTTGTTTGACATTTAGGTGCTCAAATTAGGGTTTTAGGTTGTATAAGTAGATTCAACAATTTTGTTTTGGGGTTTATAGACCAAATTAGTATATGGGGAATATATGGGTTAAAGGTAAGTATGTATAGAGTCCCCTAGAATTTTGCTAGAATATTGTATGGTGTTTTAGCATTTTTAATTGATTTTTGAATGTATGGTTAGTATGTGTGTTGCTTAAAGGCATAGTTTGTATTGTTTTGTTTTCTCTTCTTATCCTTTGAGTGTGTGAGCTTTGAAGATTGAGTTGAAGACCTTGTGGATCATCATTGAAGACTTTGAAGACCTTGCAGAGGAGTTTAGTTTTAGATTTTGTTTGTTCTGTTTATAGGATTGTAGGTACACAGGTAGAGCTTTAGATAGCATAATTCCATTCAATAAACAAGGAGTGTCTTGTTCACCTCCTTCCTTCTCTGTGACATAAAGTCCCTTAAGGGTATTCACCTCTCTCTTTTGGAGAGATTAGTGACCTTACCCTCTGAGGTAGAACTTTGAGAGAGCCTTTCTTTTGATGTTAAGTCCTCAATGGCATCCTTTGGAAGTCAGTGAGCACTGTAACATCCTCACCTCATCCTGTTGACTGGATCTTGTTTGCTGGAGCATTTGAGCCATTGAAGATAGAAGCTGAAGCTTTGAAGAGGATGAATCCTTGAAGATTGTTGAAGTCTAAAGACTTTGTGAAGATCAAGTTGATGCTTGAAGATCCCTGAAGATAGTGAAGCCTGAAGGTGGAGCTGATCAAAGAAGCTGAAGCTTAAGGGAGAAGATGAGTTGATACTCGTGTTGTAGGGTTGATACCTGGAAAGCAAGTGATCTCTGAAGTCTGAAGACTGAGTTGCTGCTGGAGGAGCTGAAGCTTTCTTCTGTTTTCCTTTCTGTATTGTATGTTTTGTCTGATTTGTCTGTTGCATTAGATTAAGTCCATTTAGAATAAGTTCAGTCCAGGAGAATAATCGCATTAGAGGTTGAGTTGCTCCCTCTGCTTGTATTGTTATTGCGTGGCTTTGCTTGCGGGTATTCGGTAGAGCCCAGCTCCCTTGCCCATGTGTTTATTTTGCTTGATAGCATGTTCTCATTTTCTTCTGTATGATTGCAGTTTACTGTTTATTGCTTGATAGCATGTTGTTTATTCTTCAGTATGATTACTGTTATTTCATGACTGGCTTGAGGTCGAGACGAGCTTGTGGAGGCTGA